>CAJNOQ010005745.1:0-14733 GCA_905250885.1 Didymodactylos carnosus | reverse complement strand
GTGACTATTACTTATACATTTTCTGAAAGTTTCACCTTTACACATATAATGGTTTCAAAGATAATTACTTTTATAGTTGGCGCTAAGTGAGTAGCGATTATTCTCATTGAACGTAGCGCTTTTGAACAGGAGCAATTTTTTCGCGAAGAGGAGGCTGTGTCTAGCATGATTCTTGATGATTGAAAGCTTTCTCAGAGTACATAGGTAGGCTTCGCTTGGTTTTTTGAGTGAATTTTGAATAAGTATAGTCCTCTTTTGTTGCTTAGTTGCAGAAGAGAAATCACCCTAAATGGCAATTCTACACAGTTTAAGGAAGAAAGGAGAAAATATAGTTCAACTATAGAGATCAAAGGTGCCGCTTACATTTTCCTTTCTTTTGATATTAGAGAACTAACGAAGATGGAGATATCTCTATTCGCATGTGCACTGCATTCGATGACAAATGCGTCAGATGTCTTTATTTATTCTTTCTGCTCTCTTCCTTCTACAAGCACCAAATGTGCGGCAATGTAAGCACAGGATATATCTTGTGCGAATAGAGATATCTCCATTTTCGTTAGTTCTCTATTGTCATTTTTCATATTCCTTATTCGACTACAATGACTTTCCGGCTTCCTCTTCGGGCCACGGTAGTTTGATAGAAAGTTAGCAATTGTTCTTCGAAAGCTTCTTCCCGTTCAAGGCGTTGACCAAATTGATAATACAAGTAGGCGAAATATGTTCCTGTCAATATCGAGTAAGTGACAAACAACAGATGAACTTTAGTCATTAGATACAGTATACATTTTTAAGGACTATCTACTGGTGAGTCGTATCTTATGAACCCGATATTTGTTGGGGTTCTACACACGAATATTTTCAAAACTCAGTGGGAACTGGTTGAACTTGATTCCATCGAAGTATTTGACCTCTAGAAATTTAGAATTTCATTACTGCAAAATATAGTCAACATCAATTTTGTAGAGAATTAAATTGCGCATCTTTTGAAAACAGATTGAAGTTTTCTCAGGCTTTCTATACGGAAATAAAGTACCTCCACCACTACTTTTGGATAACCCTAAGTATTTTATTTTTGTTTATATCTCATTCGAAATAGCATTCAAAATAACTACTAACCTTGCACAAATAGTCCTAGTGCTCTGTTGATTCTGAATATACAATAATCTTCACGAACGAATCAACTGGAAACTTTGTCGCCGTCTAATGCATTTTAGAGATAAAGGCTAGAAGAAGAACCTATCCGCTGCATCAGTCAGTAGGGTAGTACACACTGATTATTTTTCATTCGATACCTACGAGACGAAGACTATCAAAAGGTTGTGAGTCAGCGCTGTGTCGATAGACAAGGATGTTTTTTTAGTTACAGGAGCTTCTGCCAGCGTTTCCGCTCTTGTTTAAGGGGAGGATCTATCCCTGATATTTGGATATGTTGTGCAGTTTGATAGGCCACGCCACCATTTGTCCGCTTTATGGGATCAAAACGTAAAAGAATCATCAAAATTGAGTTACAAAATGTTTTTCCTATGTATTTTGCCAAAATATCTTGCCAAAAATGAAGCAAAAACGGTGTATGGCGAAAAAAAACTTTTGGTACAAGAATTTTGCGCAATGGCCGACTGCGAGGAATAATGTGGTCTGATTTTCAAAAATTTTCCATTAACCCTAAAATATAGTCAACGTTACCCGCTGTAGTAGACTGTTCTGCACATTTTTTGTACCAAGACTATTGACAGAGTTATTAATTAATTAAGCTTTACAAATTACAGGTGACTCACGAAAATGCCTGCCATTCGAGAACCATAACAGCTACAGAGGTCGGCTTTGCTCATAATTGTAAACGACACTTTGAGCTATCTAGCCACCATGTTACATTTAAAAATTCCCTCCAGTTTCAGAATATGGCAACCTTATATCGTTTCATCCGTCAGGAACACTAGCTGAAAAACTAAGATTTTTAATACAAAATATATGTAAGGACAGAGTAAAACCTTAACTACATATGGCGAAAACCTGAACTCTCTCGAGTTACTCAAAAAACATTCATGGCCGCTCTATTGAGAAATCAACGGTAGAAACCCCGTTTGCCTAAAACCGAGTACAAACAACTGCTTATGAGTGCCATTTTGAAAACTTTTCTCACCAGTAGATAGTCCTTAAAAATGTATACTGTATCTAATGACTAAATTTTCATCTGTTGTTTGTCACTTAGTCGATATTGACAGGAACATATTTCGCCTACTTGTATTATCAATTTTTTCTGGCACACCCACATTTCATAATTATAATTATTTTATTCATTCCAACAGGTGTGATTTTTTTTAAAAATTGGTGTTAAAAAAATTAATATTTTGAAAAAATTTCAAGCTGTGTTTGAAATAAATAAATGTTACTTGACGTCTACTTTTATAAATTCTAAAGTCTGAAATATTTTCACGGTTCAGTCCTTACTACAGAATATATTTAATTACAGTAAATGAGGTAATTAATGACAACTAAATGCTCTCTACATATTATTGGAACCCGAACCATTTATCTTATATGATCCATCTTGCAGACCGGGTTTTTTAGCATGTCGTATGTTAGCAAACATTAGAAATAGGACATTAACGGAGCTATTGGTTCAAGACATGTACGATGTTTGGCAATGTTAATTTGTCGATACAATTGTCTTCGTAGTAATTAGTGATTAATGAATTTGATTAGTAGGCTATTTTCATATAAGTCTGTGCTCTAGAACACGGGAATTATCGTAGCCGTGGGGTGCCCGTACTGCCCGCGGGCATGGACGAGCACGTGCAGGCTCGAAAAGACACGGACGGGCATTGACGGCCACGAGCACACTTGAAAGGCACACGGACGGGTATGGACGGGCAACTGCTTCCCTTCGGCGGGCACGGGCTTCTCAAAAAGATATTTTAAAGTTTTTGAGCACCAGAATAGTACGAAGATTTGGATTTTTTGTGAATGAAATATGGACAGTTAGAGACATGCTACAGAAAGGACAACCTAATATACATGCGTGGGCGAGATCTTTTTTTTCATATACGGACTATTCATATGCGAAAAAAATTCACGGACGGGCACGGACAAGCATCCTTAGTAGGGTTACGGACATTGTCCGTGCAGATCTCTACTGTGCTCATATTATTCATCATTTTTTCTTATAACTAAAGTGCCGTCTGCTGGTAATACTACTGAAATACGATGACCAAAGCCAGCTTCTCAAATAAGTTCAGAATGATGATGGACAGAAGGCCACGGCTTTTGTCGTTCAAGAAAGAAATTTGACCATACATCAGAAGTGGGGAAGTTCGACCGTTTCCAAGTACAACAGAATATGTTTTGGTTAGATAACAACGCTTGATTATTAAAAATACAGTTAAAGCGTTAAATATTAATAAGAACAAGAACTAAAGCAACAAACGAAAAAAAATGTTAGGAAATTAAACTGAGATTACATTTTAACAATATTAAAAGTCCAAGCATATATTTTGCCATTGTAGTTCTATGTGATCTCAGAGGAAATCCACTTCGTTAGAAAACGCGTTCAGCCGATACTGATTTTGCCGATACACATAATAATTTACATGCTAATTAATTAAGAAATAGATACGTCTGACGAAAATAAGATTAAATTAGGGATCGGATTTAGGTGTGGGACGAATCGAGCGGACGCTCGCGTACGCGTGGCTGCAGCGGAACAAACGAATCGCGCTCGTAGCTCGAGCGCTCGCATGTCACTACTAATTTAAATGAATTCTCTATAGTTTTGCACAAAAAATGTTTAGACAATTGTTTACTAGCTGTTAAACAACTGTTAACTTATTGTGTAAACAAAAAAATATCTTACAATGCACGAGCGCTCGTCCAACGAGCCCGCTCTTGTAAAATGCGTTCGAGCGCGAGTGCGCTCATGTTTTCTCCGCTCCGAGCGCTCGATTCGTTCTATACCTAATCGGATTCCACTGAGTTCGTTCTTGAATATGATAGACTTTACTTGAACTTCAAACCGGCTTAAAAAACAATCCTTAAGTCCAACTTTGGACTAACCTGCCTCTTCCATTTTCTTAAATTTTCTCCTAGCACAAATCTATATTCGGTGGAATAAAACACGGAATCCTGCAGAAATTCTCATAGAAACGTTAGTCCTATCTATCTTGAAATAGGTTAGGTTTTAGACCATGCTAAATTTTATGCTCATACACAGACACTGTGTTACATAGATATTTCTTTGTGTAGGCTGTTTTTCATAGATAAAAGCAAAGTGCAGTCGACAAAACGAAGAACTTTGGTTTCTACACCATGTGTAAATTTCAAAATCGACTACAATGTACTGTTATAATCATATTTTGAAGTTTCCAGTTCATTTGCATCGGTTCTGAGAAATTTATGAATTTTTCAACATTAAGTAAAATTTAAAACCACATATTTTCGAAGAAATATGTTTTCAGTAGGCTTCTCAGCCTTTTTCGAAAACACCAATATTTCCAAAAAATTCAGCATAATCGAAAACAACGAAATAGAGCGAAGTGCGATCTGGAATTTTTTGTAGATTTAAAATGCTTTTTTAGAGATGTCCGAAAATTCTATTTTAGAAAAAGATCTTAAAATGTTTTCAGTTAGGAAAAGGTGCGGTCAAGTTTTCCCTCAAGAATGCCGCAGTGTTTTATCTACTATCGTTCTCGTTTTACTCAAGAAGCAGTTACGGACTATTCTATTTCGAAATAGATAGTAGCAAAAAAAAGTTATTACAAGCCTTTTGGAACTCGACTTGTCAGACATAATGGAAAAGCAGATGGTGATGTATGTATACGGCACACAAAGCATTAATGATAAAAATGTTTATAAATTTTCTCTTTTAACAATGGCTGTCGGATTGTCTGGGTGTTCTCTTGGTAAGTGATGTAGGGTAATTGCTCTTAAATATTCACATTGTTTTGATGATATTGTATCGATCCTCTGAGCAACTACTTTCTTGTCAAGCTGAATCAAGGTGAATGACTTCTATGCTCACACATTTTGTCTCATATTTTCTTCTATACATACCAGTCCGTACATTTTTTCCTTACACTTATTCTATTCACTGTTTCTATGTCATAAGTTTTATTTCATGATTTTTCCTTCTATGAGTATTCTTGACAAGAAACTCACGCTTCTTCTGATCGATTTTTTCTGAAAAGTATTTTTTGCTACGACTTTCGATTTCATGTTTTACCAACGCCAATTGGTTATGATTTTTTTTCATGTATTTGTCCAAAAGCACTCGAAGGTTGCAGATGCGAAAAGGAAAAATTAGGCTTTACTCTTTACGGTATATTACCCTTACATCCGTTTATCATAAAATCTATTCGAATTCATCACATATCATCGTTTACACGCATCGAAATTAAATTCTTATGCAACCAAATCAGAATAATTATACGATCGACTTCCATCGCCAATATGATAATGATAGCACGATGATTCTATATACATATGAAACAACGGATGCAAATATCATCAAATATCTCTCTCTTATGTACGATTTTTTGATTTCACTACCATAGTTCAGGTGATAATTAAATTAGAAAATAAGTCTTTGTGTTTGAATAACAGAAATCGAATATGAGTATATGATCATTAGAAAATATTGAATTATATAGAAATAATGAATGTCTCTGTAAAAATCGTAATCGAAGTGAATGTTCATCGTATTATCAGGACGAGATTTACTATAAATTGGATAATATTTGTAGAAACTGTGGGTTATGTATTTACATTTACATTTGAGCTCTTTTTTAATGGTTTAAGTTTATTGACATTCAAACAACCTAGAACACGCACACAAGATGGTATACTGTAAAAAAGAGGACTTCTTCAGAAAACTGGAACTGTGTTTTTCATTTGTCTCAAACAGGGATCTGATGTGAGTTTTCTAAAAATTTGCAAAACTGATTTTCTCATTTTCCGAAAGACGAGAAATAGAGTTTTTCATTTTTGTAGATCTCTATTTGGGATATTTGTTTTTCAGAAAACATCAGATCGAAAAACACATTTCTGTTCTTCGAGTTTTTCAAAGATCTGGACCTTAATTCCTCTTTTTAATAGCCAACTTTTATCATCAGTACGATATCTGTGATCATATGTAGAAATATTCTTTTATTCAGTATAAATATTGTCAACTGGAAACAATTGCCCACAGGGTCCTATTACTGCTTACGGTAGTGGGGAGCACTCCTGGACTGCCGGTAGCCACCCGTCTTGTCATCAGGCTAGCCCCTGTCGGCAGGACATTAAACATTTATGGCTATGGAAAAAAATCGAGAAGGTGGGAGCACACGTAAAACTGCATTCCTCGGTACGTGGAATGTTCATTCGTGTTTTCGGCGAGCCAAACGGGAATTAGTGATTAAGCAGCTGAAAAAAAATCGTATGCAAGTGGCACCCTTGAGTGAGACGGCCACGTATAACTTAGGTACATCACAAATCGATGATTTTACTATTATTCATTCCGGTACTCCTAGTGGTAATAAGACAAGATCGACTTATGGAGTAGCGGTGTGTTTGAACAAGGAAGCGACGGATATATGGAAAGATTCTGGATCAGAATGGGAAGCGATTAATGATCGAATAATCATTGTTCGTCTTGGATGTAAGCCTATCAATATAACTGTGATAGCAGTCTATGTATCGGTACATCCGTCAAATGGTCAAAAATCCAAATAGAAGCATGGAATAATTTTTACAAGAGTCTACAGGAAATTCTTAGCAAAGTGCTCAAAAAAGACATGGTATTGATTATGGGGGATTTTAACGCTCGAATTTGAAAACAGCAGCATCAAATCGCAGGAAATGTGTCTGGATCTCATACTGTAGAAATGAGAACGGACAGCGTTTAGTAGATTTTTGTTCTCTAAACAATTTAATAATTTCCAATATCTTTTTTCAATTTAAACCAGTACATCAGGCAAGCTGGATGCATCCGGGAAATAAAGAATGGTATACGTTGGACTATGTTTTGATCAATCAAAAATTCAGAACAAGTTTGCATGATGTGAGAGTCCATCACAAAGCAATTGGTACTGACCATCATCATTTGAGAACTAAAATTAAAATCCGTCTAAAAAGTAGACAGAAAACCAGCAACCAAAACATTTGAAGCTCGGCTATTAAAAGCTTCATGACGATAAATTAACAGCAGATTTTCGATGTCAAATTGAAAGAAAAAGAAAGGAAAATTATGATAGCAACATGTCAATAGATGAAAAATAGGCCAAGTTTGTTGAGTATGTACGGGAAATTGAAGGCAAATACTTTCAGCAAGAAAATAGTAAGAAAAAACGCAGGAAGTGGCTAACCGACTAAAAATGTTTAAATGAAAAGAAACAAGCGAAATGGCTCCGTGGTGGAATTACATCATTTTTTTTTTTTTTGCGGTGGGTTTTATCGTTAAATTTCTCCCGGTCAAAAGACTTCTCTAATTTGATTTGTACGGAACATCATGCAATCGAGTGCCCGCTATCAAATTAAGCAGAAAAGAATGGTGGGAGAAATGTTTTTGATTTTCGTACAACTGCTTCAAAAAACTTGCCATTTCGAATTCGACAAGAACCAGCAAAAGCTTGTTTAGTGTGTAAAATGCGTTTTTTTAAATTGTTTTGACAAAGTCAATAGTGTATTTTAATTGCGAGCGAATTTGTGGGGGAACTTGAGCGTATGATCAGGAAGGAAAAAGCAAAGTACGGGTCAGAAAAGTGCATAGTGCTGCGAAAAATACTTAAAGTATACTTTAAGTACTTTCCATCTTCAAGTATTCTCCGTAGTAGTATGCCCTTTCCTCAGTCACTTAGCTAGCACTGACATACCTTCAGATTCAAGTGTACACATTTCAAGTGAGATTTTCATCCTTAATCAATTTCCGTAACTAGTCAGACGCTGAAAAAAAGCTAAATAATTCTTTTCAGATAGTTTTTCAAATTAAACTATTCCAATAAGTAGGCAAAAAAATTAACTTTATCTGAGGATAGCGATTTTTCAACAAATTTCTTAGTATGTGTTTTTCCAACGTTCAATTTAATTTCTGAAAATGCTATTTCAGGACAAGATAGATCAAAGACAGAAGTAATTATTCTAAAGCTTAAACTTTGAAAAATAACACTTTCGTTTTATATCTGCCTGGTTGTCCACTGTGCGGCACCAGTGCATCTCAAATACGGTGACTCACATTCTTGTTTAATGTCATCGAGCTTTTTCACTTGTGTAAGCATGGGGTGGCGTGATATTCTTTTAGTTCTTCGTCATTCTTATCAAAAGAATTTTTTTACACTTGATTAAAAACTGTTTCTTTTCCTAAACATTGTGTACGCGAAGCGCCTTCTTCACTGAGAGTGAGTTTGTTACTCCGTAAAAACAATTATTTGACTATGGGACCTACAGTATTTAATGTCTTTATTTATCTAGTACCCATACTGAATGCAAAATGTACTGAAGGTATAGCAATTTCGACATACAAATGATGCAGAGCTGAATTGTCGTATTCATTTCGAAGAACACCTTGCAGAATTAAGAATTGAAAGAGGGTGGGTAAGGATGATAAACTAGTTCAGGAACAGGATAAGATCACAGAACAGGCGTGAACAGAAAGGGTGAAATTTCAGTATGAGTAAGTTCAGTACTAGATAAAATCAGTAGTAAGAAAGATAAGCGCAAATACTGGTGTATCATAATTTTTGAATAAAAGTACGAACTGGTAATGGATATGAAGCAAATGATTGTCTATAAATTGTATATGGAATTATGTGTAGATTATGTCTGCAAACATAAAGCTAATTATAAAACGGATACGTAAAACTTGTCATTCTCATCTTTATACATGTATAATAACTTACAAACTACAGTAATATATTATGGGCAATACAATCGAGTTGCTTTAAAACATCTGCATGAGATGTTGAAAATAATATGGAGTAATCGTCTTTTCAAATATTAATTATTGTACTTTTTAATTTGAACGCTTCACCAGCATTAATGTGCAAGACTTTGTGGTAAACCCAAGAACAATTTTCGATCGAAATATATGTTTCTATCAAATCACAACGGGAACAGTGGAATCCTAATAAGAATAGTTCTACATAGGTCTACAACTTCGCTTAAGCCACTACTTTATCCTAGCCGGGTTTTGGTGCTCGGTTTGATCAGCTAACGCTGTAAAATTCGGTAACAATTTTTTTTGCATTTTATTTCTCTTATAATTTTCGAACAGCGGGATGCCCATCTAAGCACGCTCTTACATGTTTCTGCGGTCTATACATTCTTTCATTCAAAAACTATGATGGAAATACAAACACCTACTCTTCAAACGTAATTTCCAAAACTTCCGAGTAGGTGTTTGTCTTCTCATCACAGCTTTTGAATGAAAGAGTGCGTAGAGTGCGGAAGCATCTCTCAAAATAAATCTTTTTTGACAAAATGCAAAAAAAATCGTTTTCGGTAGTAGAGTAAGTTGGCCAAGCCGTGGTTATTCCTGAACTAGCGTCTAAAATCTAAAAACATTCCTAAGACTTAAAAAAAAAACAAGACGAAATCCGCAGGTCTTTTTTTTATACTTTTTGGATCGGTTTACCTACTGGCCACCGGTTTGGAATTTAAAATCGGCGACCAGTAACGGTCTCACTTTTTCATACCAGTTCTACCTCTGATCTGCACCATCATACCGATACATTCCTACTGAATTCTTATTGTTAAATTTAACATAACTATTAGGCGCCATGACAATTTTTAAGAAGAACAGTTATTGCGATACCAAAAGGTTTACAACGCGTAAAAAGTTAGGTCAGGTCTCGTCGTAGAACGATCTTCTAACAATCACTTGCTCCATATCGATTATCAGTTTGAACTTTTGTTTCAAATTATGACACACTAATAATTACGCTTATCTCTCTTACTACTGGTCTTTCCTAGTGCTGAACTTTCTCTTGGTGAAGTTTCCGTTGCATATGCGGACAATCGAGGACTGGATACAATGCAGAAAAGATATAAGTCTGTATTCTTATAAAGTGGGCGAATGAAATGCTTCAAAATATTAATGTAACAGCTGAACTCATGGAGAAAAATGACGCGAAGCTTATCAGTAATCCAATATCATACGAAAGAACAAGAATCAGAAGGTTTTTTTAAACACGCCTTTAACGCCTTTTCACCGGAATATTTTGGTAATTTTCACGCCCTTTATAGCCATTCATAAATCGACTGCAGTGGATGAAAAGGCGTTATAGACAGCTGGGAGATCTCATATTTTGCTCAGAATTTTTTGATCTATCAGACTATCTGGTTTGCAAAAATTTTTGACCAAAAACCAAAGACTTGGTTTTACAAAAACCCTATCATCAAGTTTTGTCATAAAATGATGATATGCACCTCAGCCGAAAGAAAATTTTCGGGCTGTTCAAAACAGTATTCAGATTTGTTCCAGCTTTCATTGAACCCAAAGCAAAGGAGTTCTTGTGATCATGACACACTGTACTGCATATATAACATCCAAATGCTTCTTTTCCATGTCTTTAATGACTGACCCCATCTGTCTAGATACGCTGACCAGCTCAGTTTGCAGAAACTTGCGCGAGCTATTCAATGGTATTCTTTAAAAAAACATCAGTTTCTCATTAAGATAGAAAAATGACTAAAGGAGTGTTTCACAGGCTTTTTCCGTAGGTCCAACGCGTTTTTTGCATGTTCTTGATGATCGAGCAGACCGATCTAGATTGTCTGACACGCTTAGTTTGTAGAGAATTTCAAGGGCTATCCAGCAGTACAGCTGTGAAAAATATATATGAAGAACTGAAAAGTTATTACAAAATGACCTGCCCGACTTTAGGTGAAAAGCACAATGTTTTAAATTCAATATCTCAAGAAAGAAAAAGAATTTCGAAAAAAGGGTGTGTGGGTTTGTGCTCCGCGATATGGTGGATCGAATGCCGTTATATTATAGGTTCCATCTTTCAAGAGAAAAAAGGAGATAGGTCTTTTCCGGCGAGGATCTTTTCTCCCGACCGCTTGGAACGAATTTTTGGCACCGACCAGGTAATATGTGAAGAACTTCGAAAACACATTTCCTAATTCACTTTTCAATGCTGAATCCGAGAAAAGGTGTTTGGAAGCTTCAAAATGTAAAGAAAAAAAGATATTCAAGTTTTTCGAAACATGAAAGTTTTTTTGATTTTGAGACCCTTGTAGTATTTCGAATTTTTCTACGTGAAACTGTGCACTGGGAAGACTAAGAGGGTGATATTCAGGATCAGCGTGACATTCTCTATCGAATGATGTATAAGAAAACTAAAAATAAAATAGTACTCCACCTTTGAATTACGCGCACCTTACCTGGGTAAGTAATGTCCAGAGTACCTGAGTTTTTTACAAGTAAAAAAAGTACTTATCAAGTAATTTAACAAGTATAAGTACGAGATAAGTACTTTATCAAGTATTTGGCAGGTAACCTGATAAGTACTTGCGAAATACATGCAAATATCCGAAGTTCTTTCAAGTGTTTGGCACGTATTAAATCTAAAAATGCTTGACAAGTGCTTAACCAAGTGCTTTAGAGAATTTGCAAGTAGCTAAGTACTTGATCTCAAGTACATTCACTAAGGCATCTACCATGGTTGCTCGATTTACAATTAAGATTTTGCTCCCCGTATTGAGTCACTTGAATCTGCACAACGATTTGCTGCCTTATAATACCCCAGAGAAAGTACTTGGGCTAAGTACTTCGTCTGCGTAATGAAGCCAGTACCTGCCTTTTTACCAGAAGTAAATTTACTTGTAAGTACTTGTCTTTACTTGCCAAATACTTTCTGAAAGTACTTCTTAGCAATAAGGCAAGTATTTCGATCATTGACAAGTACTTAGCAAGTAATCAAGTACGTTCTCGGGGGTGGTAAGGAATTTCGATAGTTACTCGTATTTCGGTAACATATTATCTACATCTGTTAGTGGGACTTGTAATGATGTCTCGTAGTTTGTTTTTTCTAAGTCAAAACGGTTTTTCTTGCGCTGATAGCTCGACTTGGTCTGCATGATACTCTCCTGCAACTATTTGAAGCTTAATAAAAAACATTGGCACCTCGCATATACTGTTGTTGACTTTTATCAATCTTTTGCACTTTTTTAAACTAATTCTGTTGTTTTTCTTCTTTAGAATGACTCGTATTTTTCTAATCTTGCTTGCTATTTTTGCGGCGACGTCCATTTCTGCATTACAATGGGTGCAGCTGGTCGCTAGTGATTTACCAAACGGTCCGGTTGGGCGCACATCGCCTTCCAATGTGCTATATCGCGATTCGATTATTATGTATGGTGGAGCGGTAAGTTCTGTCAGACAAACCAGTCGTTATTCGTAGCTCACATATGTTTTTTGTCGTCTGACTAGAATCATTGTGAGGACATTCGTCCAACTTACAACGACAGTTGGCTTTTCAATTTGACGACATTGAAATGGACCCAGTTATTTACAAGGAATGATCCACCATTAGCTCGGTGGGGGCATTTCGCTTGGATTGATCCATTATATGATCCCGATTCGATGCTTATATTCGGTGGCCGATATGGTGAAAATTATGATGCACAGCCGCCATTCTCTGATGTATGGTGTTTGAATTTAATAACACTAATCTGGTCAAAATTGAATGATGGTTTCGCCGGCACAACTATTATGGTCGATAATAATAGTGCTGTCACCACGTCGGATGGTAAAATTTACTTTGTGAATTCGAATCGTGCGGTACCAAATGTCTCTGCGGACACGCAAATTTGGAAATACGAAGTAGGTATTAATGTTTTTACCCCAATTCCTGTCTCATCATCGTTTGTGCCAAAGCAAGAATGGTTATTTAGCGCAGTTGCTCTGAAATTGGACAACAGCTATAGTAGCTTCGATGTAACTGATAGTTTAGTTATATATGGTGGATGGAATCAAAATCAATTTTATAGTTTCAATATTCACAGTGGCGTATTTTTAAATCTCACCGCATTTGCTCCAATTCCACCTGCGTCTGCCGGCCATGAGGCCATTTCAGCGCAAACCATTACTGGTGAGAAGGTGCTTATGATGTGGTCGGCGAATAATGAGCCAGAATTATGGTTTTATTCGTATGGCTATCGTAGGTGGACTTCCATGAATGTGTCATCACCTGCGCCTTCACCGCGCTTATACACTCAAATTGTGGCTACGATGAACGATGGTCCCGTCCGTTTGTCTGCACCAATTATCTGGTATGTTGTCGCCGGTCACGACACAAACAATGACGTTTGTTTGAGTGATGTATGGTTACTGGGTAATCCTCTGAAACAATGATAAATTTCTATCTGCAATAAACTTATTTAGCAATCAATATTTGTTGAGATCCTTTAAATAGTGATAGAATTCATACTACGTTGAAGTACGTTATAACATGCTAGTAATTTTGTATCAAGCTTTTTCTCTATCAATGTCTGATTTGATCAAAATCAAGACTTTTCTTAGTATGAGTACATAAATCATGGTTAAGACTTTCCAACCTTTATATGCCTTTTTACCGCAGAAAGACTCATATAACTGTTTGACAAAAATAAACCAGTAGTAGATGACTTACCTCCTCGGACTCTTCAATTCCACTTTCTTCACCTGATTCAATATCAATGCGTTTAACAGATTGACTTAGACGGTCTTCGTCATCACTTTGCTCTTCTTCTTGAATAGAAGCATAGTTGTCCTTCGTTTTAATCCATGTACCAAGACAATTACAGACAACGAGATGGAGTTTATGAGCTAAACAATGTAATCTCCTGATATCATCCCTACTAAAATTTGAAAACATCGACACCATGTTTCGAGCACCATCACATGTTATGCACGTTATTTTCTCAAATATTTTTAATTCGTGTAACTCTTTTCGACCACTTTTGTGATGTTTAATGAGAAGTGTCGTTCATTAACTATGGAAAATTTCAGTATTTTTGACTTTAGCGCAATATTTTCAGCCGTGGATGTAATACACTAATAAGTATATGTTCATGTCGCTTATGTAATCGTTTTCAGTACGCTTAGAGAGATATAGTATCTCTCTAAGCGTACTGAAGCAGAATATAACAGTTATAATTTAATTTCGAATTGGATCAAGTCTTTCTCGCTTCTCAAACCAATCTTACAGTTGAAGAATAATATAAAAGTGGTTTACTTACTTGGTGCGCATTGTTGAATAAACTTTGAAATTCCAAGTTTTCGGAGGTCACCAAACGATCGGCCATCCTGCACTATTGCTTTAATGGCTAGATCATCCAATTTTCTTTTCTGTTCTTTTGACATTGCTGAAGTTCTTGTACATAGCATACCGCCTTTTTCATATTCAATACCATGTTTTAGTAAATGTTTAAACAGTGATGTGCTGTAATTCGGCGTTTTTAAACGTTGTTTACAAATAATACATTCGGCTTGTAACGAAGTCTCATTTTCAACACGATTAAAATATTTCCATACTTTAGATGCTGGCTTTATACCACTTTGTTCATTTTCTCTGGCAGATGATAGTTTTGAGGTCGAAATAGCAAATTTCTTCGCAGTGTTAGCAACTTTGAGTAGTACATTCATATCACTATGCGGATTGGATTCTAAAGAAAATACTGGGCTAGACGGGCGAGATGTCTCATTTCTTGCTTTTGAAGTAGCGATTAAACTGCGAGTGTTAACCATATTCGTTTATTAACAAACCTACTTCTTCGTTA
>CAJNOQ010005744.1:0-14734 GCA_905250885.1 Didymodactylos carnosus | reverse complement strand
AATTTTTCATAACCCCACTTTTGATCGTAGAATCCAAAAATATGAAAAAACATGTATGTTAATTTCGACCATTCCACTGACCTCGGAAGCAATGCTCGACTGAGTCGCGAAGTCTCTCTTAAGAGATATATTTAACTTCTTGTCAAAACCTGTCATTTTTTTGCATTAGTAGTATTCATGGCATAAAATAACTTCAAGCGAAAAATAATATAATACTAAGGAATATACTCTAAACGGGAAAATTTTCTCCTGTCTCACCGAGAAAGGCTTTCAAAAATGTGAACCGAAACTTATGCATATGGGCACATATTATACACCATTCGATAGCTCTCGAGTAGATTTATCGACCTATTTTTATTTTTCACCATTGAAATCTAAAACTATGCTGAAAACGTCGAGAAAGAGGCAAAAGATACAGCAAAAAGCCTCATCGAAAATTTGATGAAGAAATGTCCATCTACATTTTTTCATAAAACTTGAAATTAGTGCACAAGATTCAAACGTAGAAAGCTAAAATTTTTCACTCTTGTACATCCTTTTATGCTCTATCTCGTGAGAAAGTTTTATCAAGAACGGGCGCGTTGTTCGCGAGCTACAAGCAAAACAAATCGGAAATTATCCGTCTACAGAAAATAAGAAAAGTGTGAGTAAAATTATTTATGATTAATGTATGATTTAATCATTTATGCTTATTTAAGATATGTGACCAGAAAAAATAAGGAAAAACAAAAGTGAATCATATGATTCGACAGAAAATTAAACGCCCTACTATTTTGTTTTCATTTTTTCTTCTTTCTTTCCTTAGAAAAATCTGTTTTGCCGTCGATGAGTCATCAAAAAAATGGATTTTTTCTACTTTTGACCGCCGTACCCACTGGAACGTTTAAATACTTTCGAATTCATGTAAACTAATTTTGAGATTTAAAGGAATTTGAACAAATTTAAAAGGAAAGGCGTTTATTTTTAAAGGAATTTATTTACTTTTCGGAAACGTTTTATATTTCTTCTAAACTAAACTTGAATTGAAAAATCCAAGGACGTCACGACATAGAAAACATATTTCTTTATTTTTTAAAACCAATCCGAAATTTCTAGCTCTAAAAATAACGGTGGAATCTTGAAAGTACGAAACCGTACCTTTTCACCACTAATTTAAGAATAACTCTGGGAAAACAAGTGATAAGGGGCTGCAATTAGCAGAATGACTAAGTTACCTCAAGGTACACATTGTCTAAAATTTTCATCAAGGTTGAATGTTCCTGGCCCAAAATATGTTCCTGAGCGGGGGAGGGGGGCTTAACGTAGCGAGTTCCTTGCTGATGGAATAAAACTAGCATAAAAAACTTTTATCCATTTTAAACAGCCTGAACTTCCAGCAGAAGGATATACAGGTCAGGAGGCGAGCGAGGGTTCTAGAAATGAGAATATATTTGCATTTCTTGTCTGGTCAAGAGAACATAAAATCCAGTTTTTGTCTGGTGCATTTCTTGTCTGGTCAAGAAAATATAAAATCCAGTTTTTGTTAACCTCTGAAGAAGAATTCGAATCTACATTAATTTCGACTCTCAATATTAACTAAAACTAATTTATATTATCAAAATTATTACAAATCTATTGCAAAAACATTTATTTAAATGAACTTGAACAATCGAAGTTAGTTTACATCGGTTTGAGAGGTTAAAATTATTTCGAATTCATTCAAAATAAATTAATCTAAATGAATTTGAGCATAGAAATTAATTTCAAGTAATTCAAAGCATGAAATTATTTTAATTTATTTATTAATAAATTAATTCAAACTAGTTTAGTTAAAACTAATTTAAATTAATGTTTCTTCCAACTAACTGAAGCTAATTTTAGCATAGAAATTAATTCTAATTCATTTTAACTGCAAAACTGATGTAAACTAATTTACTACAAACGAATTTAAATTAATTTGGCCTCTTAAATTGACGTGAAGTAATTTTTCATCTTTTTTTGAGTCAGAAATTAGTGTGCATTAATTTAAAATTATTTAAAAGTTCCAATGGATTGTTCAATAAGTTGACGAGGTATCGTCTCAAAATTTCTTGTGGTAGTGGGACAAGGTGTAAGGAAGACTCATGGGGAAATTTTATTGATATTTCGGGTGTGAGGGTCCGCGAACTTCCACTTGAAATTTCACAAAATTTGGTATGTAAAGACAGCAACTTCCACGACTTTGGGGTCATGCACTTGCAATATCAAACGTGTGTTCACAAGTAGAGATTGTTCACTTGTGTACACATGTGACATTTCGCACGAACCACTACGCGTTTGATGTTGCAACTGCATGACCCCGAAGCTGTGAAAATTTTCACGAAAATTTTTCATGGGAAAGCTTCACATGCGTACACAAGCGAGCCCCTCTAGTAGAGGCCTCTACGCGTGATCACTTGTGAAAAATTTTGACCATGGTCACCTTGATCAAGGTATAACTTCATCAATTCAACTTTACCTATAACTTTTCCACGTGTGACCACTAGTTTCTAAAGTATCGCATTTTATATATAACACCACAAAGTAAGAGTCGAATCAGGTTACTTTGAATTAGAAATCTATGATACTACTATTGAGCTAACTTGCCTCAGAAACTACTAAATCAAACCTCATATTCATACTTGTTGGATCAATCCTCACGAGTTACCACGTGTAAACAATTTCTCACATGTGGTTACTTGTGAAACTTTCTAAATCTTTTTTTGTTACCTTCCAAACTTTTTTTACTTAATACTTCCTCCCGGGGAAAAAGACGATTCTCAGGCATATTCCTGCGGAAAACATCTTCGGTGTACAACAAAGTCCGACATCTAGTCTGTTTATATGAAGTCACTCTGCAGAGTAACCGCATGAAAGCAGACCAACCGTATAACCATCATGACTGATCACTCTTGATATACAATGGCTATAAGTATTGCAGAACACCCATACTGAAAAATATCAGATAGAATATTGCTGCGTGCCGCTTTCGATAACTTTCTACTTTTAAAGAGAATATTTTTCGTTTTTGCCCCTCTCTTCTATACATTATAATGTGCATTATAACTTAACTATAAATCTACGTTAAACAGTTGTTTAACGAACTGATCTTAAGAACTAAAATACTGCAAAAGATTACTAGAACGTAAGGATTTATGTACAGAATAGAGATTATAGAAGGTTTTATCTATAGAATTAGAAAAATAAATTAAGTAAGTACAAATGTAACGGTGAAATTATAATTCTACTTTGTTGCTTGTAGCGTTTTCTTACTTCAACCATAATGACTCCTTTATTCAGTTATGAAACTTTGAATGATATCTGGTTAGAATATAGGTGACTACTGTTCTAATTGGACACTCGTATTGTGCAATGGTAACAACTACTACACAACACGCTAGATCAAGTTACAGTACAACACCTCATCTGCAGTATTCTTAAAGAATGTACGGTGAAAATCACGTCTTTTGTTCTACATTTTTAGTGTATACACTATACACATCAACTAACAACCCTATAATTATTTTTTCTTAATTGAAAATATCGAGATTCGACCATCAGAACTTGTATTTGGCAGTTTGTCACTGTAACTATATGGCCATGTCGGATCGAAAACTAACATTATCAAGTGTTATTCAAGCTTACGTACTATACATCTAGTTTATTTCACTGCATCTGCATAGTGTGAAATATGCTGGAGGAACGGTCGTTTTTAGACCGTTTTTTAGTACTTTATGCTAGAGTGATTTTAGAATGATTTTCAATGTTTCATGACACAGAGTATTTCGGGGTAATTAGAGACACTCTTTGAAATTTTCGTTGTCTTTTTGCTATTTATTAACTGTTTTTGATCGGAAAAACTTGCTATTGAACCCGGTGGTAGACCGAACATTTTTCTACACGCTCACGTAAAAACTACATGAGTGTCTCTATTTATCCCGAAGTATGAAAAAAGAAAAAAGAGAATTTCTAGTTCTGTTGATTATATGCTAATTAGCTTAATGAGTTTAAATGATAATGAGCTCAAAACTTTATGGTAGAGAGAGGGAGATCCGGGCTATACAATGAGGTATTTTTGAACTAATTATCTCCTAAGCTTAATTAACCAGCAATTGTACATTAAAGCTCCGGGTATTTTAATGGAATATCTCTATTTACCCCAAGCGTACAAGTGAAGTGTCACACATTTTGATAGAGATGTGGCTCAAAAGTGGTCGGAGATTTTCAAAAGATTTTTACATGAGCGTGTATGTGAATGTATGTGAAAAAATGTTCGGTCTACCACCGTGTTCAATATCAAGTTTTTCTGATCAAAAACGGCCAAGAAATAGCAAAAAGACAATGAAAATTTCAAAGAGTGCCTCTAATTACCCCGAAGTACTCTATGTATGTATCATAAAACATTGAAAAATCATTCTAAAATCACTCTAGCATAAAGTACTAAAAACGACCTAAAAACAGTCCGTTAATGGCCAGTTGATGGCGAATTTCTTTGTGAATAATAAGTGATTTGAAAACGTTCAGCAAACGATCAGTAAACGGTGACCGTTTGCTACAAAATATCCTCTTATTATGATAAAGCAAATAACCATTATTACTACTTGAATACCCAAATTTGACAGAAAGTACATAATCTTATGTTTTTGGATTTCATCTGTATGTGTTTACTTTTCGCTAGTGCTAAAAACTGCACATTTAGTACCAAATAAATAAACTTTCCCGATTAAAAAATTGTACCGTAAACACTTTTGCACAGAGTTCCAGGTAAGTCTTAACTAATCGAAATATTTCCATTTGTGGATAAACGTGTATAGAAAAGAACTGCATTTGAAATTACACGTAGATTAATGTGAAGTGCTATCTTTTATAATAAAATCCGTTCTAGACATTCTGACACGTGTTCGCAAGTGAAAATTTTTTACGAAGATATTGACACGAAAAATCCACGCGCGGTCACTACACGGTCTTCGAGTTTCATTAGTGGTCACACGGCAGAAACGTCGCACATATGTTTTCGTGAACTGTTCACGTCTGGTCACAGGCGAATAACTTTTTCATGCGTGGTCACATATCACTTCACTTGTGACAACGTGCGAAAAATGTGATGGAAAAAACTTTCGTGCACAGTTCACGACTGATTACAAGTGGATTATCTTTTCACGAGTGGCAACACACCATTTACGATGTTCATCTGCGCTCACATTCCGCTTCACGACCTTCACGGGTGTAAACGCCGCGGTATCTGCTAAAATTTCCCCATGGGTAGTCCTCATTTAAAAAACTTGTACCTCAGTCAAAAATAATCGCAGAAAAGTCATTCATGCATTGCTCGATAGCCAATGGTCTGTTGTTATGGTTTCATGAAAAAAGTTTTAAAAAAAACGTCTTTTTAAGACAATAATTTATAATTAATCAATGCTTATAAATACTAATTAATATCATTCTGGTGTCTTACTCTTTTATTCGCAAATTAACGGTTTACTGGAAACGGTAAAGCAATACGTCACTTGACAGAGATTTCCAAGCGCTACAAATTACTGTATTTGCCTTTTCGAAATGTTACTGATAAGCAGTTATTTGTACTCGATTTTAGGTAAACGGGGTTTCTACTACCGATTTCTGAATAGAGCGACCATGGATTTTTCTAGAATAACTCGAGAATGAAAAGAGATAGAGAGTTCGAGTTTTCAGCATTTTATAGAGACGACTTTACTATATTTTCACATATGCTTTGCCTTAAAAATCTCGGTTTTTTAGATAGTGTATCTGACGAATGAAAAGCGATGAGGTTACCAAATTCTGAACCTGAGGTAGATTTTTAATTTCAACATAGTGACTAGATACCCGAAATTCGTTACCATTTCGTCGGATAAAATGTCTGCCATAGAAAAATTAAATTTAAATACTTTTAAATGTTAAGCTTTGACTACTATCATGTATTGTAGGTGTATAGATTTAAACCAATCATTTATAATTAAGATGTAACGATAAAGAATTATTCGTATGATATAACGGTAAAGTTTTGTTATCCTTGCATTCGCATTTTTTAATATATTGAATTGGGTACATGTTTAAGCAAAATTTATTTTTTTTAGTTTTTCCACTTAACTTGATGGCATGTTAAAATGATAACAACTTTATTCATGGTATACGGTACACATACATGTACAGCCAAAGTGGGATTGAGAAATAACACGGTAAACCTTTTTTTTTCTTTTCATTTTTCTTCTTCACCTTCTTCTAATGGTAATAGTAAAATACACAAAACTTCGTTTTTCTAATTCGTTGTGCATTTAGATGAGATATGGACGAAAATAATATCGATGCCGTAGGATTTTATAGACCCCCGCGGTTCGGACTCCTATGAATTCATAAACGTCCAAATTTTTCTCTGTAACGGGTCCTTCAGAAGAAATTGCTCTCATGGTATTTTTATCTTTTTTCCGTTCTCTTCCATCGATTTGACCTACTTCTTTCTTCAAAAGCTGCGCCGTGAAATTCTACACAAAATCTAACCTAAATTATAATTTCAGAACTTTAATCAAGAAAGCTAAGCCAATAAGATGAAAGTTGAAAAAAAATTAACCCTTCCAAAGTCAAAAGTAATTTTTCGTGTTAACGTTTCGAAAGTTAGAGAAATTGAATTACCCGTTTTGTAGCCCTGACTTTGCTCTATCTTTTAACTACACTTCAAATTTTTTCACGTCAAAAGTCACGGCGAAATAACACTTTTTCTGTCCATTGTCATACATTTTTTCATTAATTTTTTAAATATTGGGTATAGTAGTGCTTTCTGTTAAAGTACCATAACTCCATCAGCTTTTTCGATCGGGTTTGTTTTGTTTTGACCAGAAATGATTGCTCTTGTTTATCGAACTGCAAAACCAATGATCTTTTCCGTGTCTTGCATGAGCACATTGTAGGAAACGGGGAGGTTCTCAACTTTTGACGTGTTTTTGCAAACTCGTTCTCTAGCACGCAATCTGTTCTAAAAAAAATGTTTTACGGAACACGAGAAAGAGCACATTTGAAAGTACCAAATATAAACTGAGTTCTCACTTTTGCTACACAATTTAGCGGAAATAGTAGCAGAAGAAAAAGCTCAAATCGAAAAAAACTTTCAGTTTGGAAAGTTTTTAGTTTTTTCAACTTTCATCTAATTGGATTAACTTTCAATGTGTGATTACTTTCAAATGTGCTCAATAAACCTTTTTTGATAGTTTATTAATCTACGACTATTTTTTAGAGTGTACGCAGGCTTAGAATTCATTTTAATGAAAACTAAACCTGCGTAACATGATTATATTTTTTATCATTTATTTATGATTTAACATAAAATATTAAGTTTTAAAAAACTTTACTACTGTCCGTTTAAAAAAAGGATGACCCATTTTTGTGATTGGTGAGAGCTAGAGAGCTGGGGTTTGCAGATATGGAAAGAAGAGATCATAGAGCACCTTTTCACCAGAGGAAATACGTTTAGAAAATTTTTTGAAAACCGGTTTTTCGGGACGGAAATCGGGGCTCTCGGGAAAATCTCTCTCCCGACCAAAGCAAACATTTTCGCATAATTCTTCTATTATGCATGAGTTTTCCAAAAACCCCTTAAAAAACCGGTTTTCAAAAAATTTTCTAAACGTATTTCCTCTGGTGAAAAGGTGCTCTATGTCTTTCCATATCTGCAAACCCCAGCTCTCTAGCTCTCACCAATCAAAAATTATTCAAGAAATGGCAATGGGTCATTCTTTTTTTAAACGGACGATATGTTATGTTGTACGCTGTAAAGAAAAACACCATTAAACATTTGCAAAAGACGAAACATAATTAAATGTGTCATAGCAATAATTGTGCGTCATTGTAAAGAAATATCCATACATTATGAATCTGATGTCGCCAGAGATGAAAATAACATCAAAAATTGCTTGATGAAAACAATGAACGTCTATACTGAGAGGAAATCATCGGAATCTTTGATATATATACATAATGTTGCTCTTCACAAATGAGATGGAAGAAATAACAGAGTGCGTTTGCAGAAAGCTTCTGGATGTTATCTTAGTTTTTTTTCGTTTGGACAGACACACTTTGTTTCCTGCTAGTTCTTCGTTGTAGTTAGTAGTCATAAAATGCGAGATGCAGAACGGAAGAAAGATAGTACAGAAATCGTTCTATTTGTGCAGTTATCATATGCAATAACAGAAACATTCTATTTGTTGTTGTTATAGTGATACTGTCTTCTCTAGATTATTTTCTCCTACATAGAATGACGAAGAATTATAGTATATTTTGTCGTATTATAGAAATGATGGAAAAACCCATTCGTCATTTCTTTCATCTAATTTTTGAAGAGCAACAGTATGTATATATATTATAGATTTTGATGATTTTTCTCACAGTGTACTGTATTTGCTCGTTAATTATCTTGTACGAGAACTAAAAGTGAGTAATCAGAACCTCATTACTTTCGATAAAGAAGGGTCTTGACATTGCTAATACAATTTCAGAGAAATCTAGTCCTATCAATACTATGAATAAACGCTCATTGTTCTTTTTTTTTGCATCGATCCTTCAGAGATTGTTCAGCAGATTGATATAATCACACAATCATATGCGTAGTAGTAGTAGACTAAGCGACAGAGCGAATAATATATATGCGATAGTACAAACTAAAATCTAGAAAAATTCTAAATTTTCCTAGGTTTTCGGCTGTACTCCCATATGTATATGAAATTGTACATTCGCGGCTGAATATATGGTTTTTCAACACCAAACCAATAACCCATATTCAACAATGATTTCTAGTTTGATATCGTTTCGACTAATGCACCCAAATAAACTCTTTCTCGCGGACGGACATCACTTATATTTCTGTTGTTCTAGCACACGATGATCACAAAAATTAGTTTCATCATATCGATATTCATAGGTCTTATATTTCCATCTACGACTAAACCAGTAGATAGTGAAGATGATGCGTTGGATTATCTTAAGCGATTTGGTTACAGTTCGTGCAATGCTTCATTGTCTGTTCAGTGTAGTGAAAACTTTGCGTCGATGCTCATAGAATTTCAACGTTATTTCGGATTGAATATGACCGGTGTTGTTGATAAAGAAACACAGGCTATTATGAATTTGCCACGATGTTCAGTGGTAGATAAGTCAAATGAAAACATATTGCAGGGAATCAGCAATAAAAAATGGTCTCGTCTCTCTCTAACCTATCGTTTTGAATCGTACGCCCATTTTCATCAAATAAGTTATGCAAATCAGATTATACACGCCATTGACGTTTGAAATGGTCTGTAACACATGTTTATCAGATATTGTACTGCAGTTTGTGGAAGGCGATCATGGCGATGGTGCACCATTTGACGAGAAAACATTAGCGCACGCGTTTCTGCCAACTGACGGTAGAATCCATCTCGATTCCCAAGACACATGGACAGAATTGTGCGTAGAATTAATATGTTTTATGGTCCTTTTACTTACTATTTCTTCCTTTCTATTTAGGTATAATTCGACATCAAAAACGGTAATTAATCTATTTCTTGTCACTATGCATGAAATAGGTCACGCGTTAGGTCTTGAACATGTAAAAAATAGACAGTCGATCATGTTCCCGACTTATCAGCTGAAACAACGATCTGACGTCCTAACATCCATTGATCAACAATCGATACAAGCTCTTTATGGAAAAAAGGCTGAGGCAGACTGTATGTTTTTGTAGTCCTATCTGTATAGTTAAAGACAAAATTTTTTTTCATAGCTGGGAATGATATTCGGCACGGACAAGTGTTTGGAAATCCACTCAGAGGGGTACAATTTAATACAGTCACCGAATCTGTCGCTTTGATTAACAGTCATCGGCTATACGAAATTAGCGTTCAATGTCAGGAAGGTTTACTACAATCGATCCGGATGTACTACTCGGATCCGCCAACTTTGACATCGACACATCGCGGTACATTCATTTCGTTGTGTGACACAAACACTTTTACACTGAACAAAAACGAAGAGATCTCTATCGTTCAAGTGAAAACTGGTATACATTATGGAATAAAACTTATTCTTGGCATTCAGTTTACTACGAGCAATGGAAGGACGAGTGGACAGATGTGTGGAACGAACATTACGGGTACTACGTCTACTGAAAAATTTGATGGCCACGTATTAAAATATATTAGTGGACGATCGGGTGATCTCATCGATTCACTTCAATTCCATTGGCGGAAAAAAAACGTTTATATTAGTAATAAAACTAGAGTCGGATGATCTTTATTGGTGCTAATTCGACATGTCACCTTTTAGCTCCAACAACGACAACAAAGAATCAGACAACTCGTAAGTTATATCTTTTTAAAACAAGCGTTAATAGGGAGGAAAACGTTCTACAAGGTTAGCACAGTGAAAACTCTTGCGAGATGCAGTGAGAAAAACGCCTTTCTGCTGTATGTGAATACAAACCTTGCAGGATTCTGCAGAAAAAAATCCGAACAACGAAAACGAATTTCGAAAAAGCTCTATATACTTTTAAAGCGGGCGTGTTGGCCGATCTGGCGGTGTGTGAATCATCGATATAGCGCTTCACCCAAAAAACTAGATAGATTTACAAAATCACCTAGTACCGTTTTGAGAGGTATGATCTTGGCTGCCAAATTCCAAAAGACTATTGCTTTCGTATTCGATTCAATATCATTTTTAGAACCAGTTTTGGATGCTATATTAGAAAAGAATAGTTTGAAAACTTGAAAAGAACCTTCCCTAGACAAGAATTTTTTGCTAAAACTGATAGGATTCTTGTAAGAATCTTATCAGTTTCTTATATAAGATTGTTTAAGATTTCCCATCGACAGTCGTAAGTGTCTTATAAGAATCTTGTAAGATTTTCATAAGAGACTCGTAAGAAAAACATAAGAAGGACCAAAAATTCTTATGTTGTTAATATGTACTAGAAGGCATCTTATGAGTTGGCTTTTACGATTTCTGTTATGATTAAGTTACTTCTATTTGCTCTCAAATCTTTTGGGCTAGTAAGTGGCCGTAACGGTCATTTATTCTGATGACTTGTGAGTCGTATTCACAGAACTGTTATTTTTAAAAATGTAAAACTTTTACTAGGATGTATTAACTAGTTAATCGGGCAATATTTTTACGCGTAACTTACATTCCTATCTAAAATAATTTGATATAATAACGCAAACAGAGTAAGCACTTATAGCCTGATGGTTAAGATCGGGCAGCTGAATGGAAGATTACGAGCTCGATCCTCGTTAAGTGCGATTTATCTTTTTATGAACCTCGTATGAAAATCTTATCTAATTCTTATAAGACACTTACGACTGTCGATGGAAAATCTTAAACAATCTTATATAAGAACCTGATAAGATTCTTATAAGAATCTTATAAGATACTGATAAGAGACTTATAGGTTTCTGGTAAGATTCTTATATAAGAATCGATCTCTAGGGTTATAGGAAGAAATTCGAGTGACTTGAAAAACAGAGACTTTTTTCGAAAAATCAGATTCTTCAAGTTTTCAAGGCTTTTCGACCTGAAAAAATGTTTTGAAAAGCTAAAACCAACTTTTTCCTACTCAGTTCGATGCGCTCTTTCGAATGGTGTATGATTTAGTCGAAAGCAAGATAGTGCTCACCTTTTGAATTTCCCGCATCTTAATTATTATCGCATGTTTTTGTACGCGTTTTAATGCCTTTTTTTTTCTGCCTAACTATGTTACTTAGAGCCGATTTTCTCTTGACTCCGCTTAACGGTTTTTTTTATGGCAGATATACACGTCTGATTGCTCAGATCAAAGAATCTGTAACGAGAAAATAATAAAATCGTTTCGGATGTTTTTCAGAGTAATTTAAAATGAAAAAATAAGCTTTTGTTAACATAGAGGGACATCTAGTCTACATATCTGCCAAAACCCGACAGATCTACTGGGATCGTTCGCACAGAAGCGGGCCTTTCCTGCAGAATCAGTTTTCCTTGATATTTAGAAATTCGAAAACGCATGGGAACATAGGTTATAGACCACACTGAATCTCTGACATATACCCCATTTTATCTGTGCTGCGCCATAAACTTCAATAACAGTTTCAAAAACCGAAGAGAAAGTACTTTAGTTTCTAAAATGCTTTCTAGAAAGCTTTTTTAATTTTCAGTGAAAATAGATTACTTCGTCTAGTATAGGTTTTCACTATTTTTTTAAAGCTTTCTATAAAAACAAATATTTCCATGAGATTCAGAGTGATTAATAACCTATGTTTGTATGCGTTTTCAAAGCACGGGGTTGATAAGAGGCAACATCGGCTCCCTCACTGATCAAACTTATATCAACTGATCTGATGTAGTTTTTGTCCACGATTAAACCCAACATATTTGTAAACCTTAAAAATCCTCTTCAGTGCCTTCTGGAAAGATTTTAGCAAACAAAACTTTACTTTCATTAAACGAACTTTACTCAGAGTATTTTCATTATTGCATTGCTTTCACTTAGAGGAAGCCTCAACTATCATATACCGTTTGATACAGAATTCAAGGACTACAAACTGCTATATAAAATATTCAGAACAAAATGGGACTGGGTAAGCTAACATCAAAAATACTCTTGAGCATCTCAGCCAACCGGTAGGTCAATATCATTCATGTTTTATCATATCCATTTATTTTCCTATTAACTACTCCACTTTACATACTATTCGATAGAGAATTTCTCGGGCTACAACATGAGCTGTAACAAATTATTTTAAAAGTTTGCTTTCAAAAATGTATTGAATAAATACTTGACAGATATCTCGATTTTGTTCCTGTATCAGGTACACTGCAATAGACCTCATTGGTAGAATTGATTTTTACATGGGAAGATGCTGTCAGATTCTGGTTACAATACACTGGAAGCCGCAGGTCTTCATCTTGTTTCGTTAAAAAGTTCAGAGAATAGACCACGGCCACTATCCACTTGGACAGATAATAAGTACGAAACCCTTTGCTTTCTATAAAACTATATATCGAAAAGTAAAAACGTTTGCAAATACAGATTCTTTTTCAACTGCGGTTAGCTCTATATATATTTACAAAAAGCACGAAGCCACTAAAATAAAGGAAAGAAAGGAAAACGATCTTCTTTTCTGTGTGTAAAATGTAGAATACTTATATTATAGAGAACGAAAACATTGTTCATTTGAGTTGTATATGATCTTGCCTTGCTAATAATACACTTTCGCAGAAAAAATATAAAGGCACGGATAGATCGATATTGTTGAATTTTGGTAAATTTGATCGTACAGCCAAGGACTCTTTGTCTAAAATCCAGTAACATATCACCGGAACAAAAAAAATAAAGTTGGTTTAGAGTTGCTGAAAAACGATTTTTCGTATTCATCACACTCGATAATCCAGAAGATCTTTGGCCGGGGGTACTTCCGAAAGTTTAAGAAAAATTTTGAAACAAAATGGCGCTAAAAGTTTTCCATGGAAAAATAATATTAATTTGAAAAATTTTCCTAAACTTTCGGAAGTACCTCGGACCCAAAACAGAAAATCTTCTGGGTTATCGAGTGTGCTGAGTACGAAAAATCACTTTTCAGTAACTCTAAACCAACTTTATTTTTTTTTCCGGTGATATGTTTTAATTATGTCACCCCAAAATTATTATGAAAATAGTTTTACGATGAAAACTATTCAAGAAAGCTATTAGTGATCAACTATTTTGCTTTTTCTTTCCATCGTTACTTATCTACTCTCAATTCGGTTCCACCTTTAAGAACTTTAACCTCTACTACGGTAGCTGTCGCAGTTTTATGTTTTTGGCCGCCGACATTTTTTGTATGACCCTAGACTTTCAGTCCAGGTAACATCATTGGCAGTTTTCTTTTTTCTTTAGATTTCTGCACTCCGTTTTGGACAATGCCCTCTGGCGAAATTGGTATTTATCGAACTTATCGAAATGCCAATACTCTTATTAGTGGTGATAGTAGTCGCAGTGCTTGCACGTCATTTAATGCAACTAAATATAATGATAATAATATAGTATTTTCAATCGGTTCCCGACTTACAACCTGGAGTGGTGGTGAGAATATGAATTTTGCATTAGCTATCCGGAATGGCACACATGTTGATGTATTCGGTATGCAAGGAAAGTATGATAATCGCTTTATTAACGTGGGACCTATGAATGCTACCTGTGCTAGTTGAAATAGCCGTACAGTTACTAATATTGATGCCAAAATCTTGACTTTGTTGGGACCGTTCGGCGAAGGATTTGGTTATCACTAATATTGGTTGCGTGATCATCTTCAGTTTTTCTTTATAATCACTTATCAGCTGTTGTTTAATTTCTTCCTTATCATTTGACTGAGACAGCGCAGTTGTTAATACCATTTCGAATAATGCTGTAACTGCTGGTAAAAAATCCATAATTACTTTTCCTAGTCCATTCATTCTATTATCAATCTTTTCATTTAATTTTACCATTTCACTACGAATAAATAAAGGTAAATCATTCGAGTTCTGTTGATTATCTTTATTCTTATCTTTCGCCCAAGGTGCTGGAGCTGATGATATGATATTTCCATTTAAGTGAGGGTATTCATTAATATCTCTGGAAGGGGCGGTGGTTCTGTTGTTCACCAACGTTGCTTGTAACTTTCCTTCATTTATAGCCTGTTTAACTGCAACATTTAATTTATCCCGATGGTTTTGATTAATCAGACATTCTGGAGCTGTTGATAGG
>CAJNOQ010005743.1:0-14734 GCA_905250885.1 Didymodactylos carnosus | reverse complement strand
GTTCGAATCTCTATTCGTACAAAAATTGACTTTGTGTTTTTCGATAGTTTTAGTTTAGAATACTATAATGGAATATTCTTCCGCTTGTATTCTGACAGAATAAAACTTATATCAAACGTTTTCTTCCCTACTCCACCAGAATAATGTTTTTTCACGAGAATTATGCTGTTTTGTGTGAGAATTATCCTTAAATATTACATATATTATGCTCCCTTCACGAGAATTTTGCATTACTTCATAGAAACGTTTTTTTCCCTACTCCACGAGAATAACGCTTCTGCGCCAGAATAATGCTGTTTTGTGCGAGAATTATACTTAAATATAAAATTTATTATGCTCCCTTTACGAGAATTTCGTATTACTTCATAGAAACGTTTTCTTGGCTAGTACACGAGAATAATGCTGTTTTGCGTGAGACTTATACTTAAATGTAAAACTTTTTATATCCCCTTCACGACAATTTTGTATCACTTTATAGAAACGTTTACTTCCCGACTCCACGAGAATAATGCTTCTGCGCCAGAATAATGCTGTTTTGTATGAGAATTATACTTAAATATAAAATTTATTATGCTCCCTTCACGAGAATTTTGTATTACTTCATAGAAACGTTTTCTTCTCTACTCCACCAGAATAATGCTTTTTCACGAGAATTATGCTGTTTAGTGTGAGAATTATACCTGAATATAAAATTTATTATGCACCCTTCACGAAAATTTTGTATCACTTCACAGAAACATTTTCTGCCCTACTCCACGATACTAATGCTTTTACACGAGAATTATGCTGGTTTGTGCGACAATTATGCTTAAATACAAAATATATTATGCTCCCTTCACGCGAAGAAACGTTTCCTTCCCTACTCCCCGATAATAATGCTTTTACACGCGAATTATGCTGTTTCGTGTGAGAATTATGCTAAAATATAAAGTACACTATGCTCCTTTCATGAGAATTTTGCATCACTTCATAGAAACGGTTTCTGGGCTAGTACACGCGAATAATTATGTTTTGTGTGAGAAGTATAGTAAAATATAAAATTTATTGTGCTCTCTTCACGAGAATTTTGTATCACTGCACAGAAACCCTTCCCTACTCCACCAGAAGAATGCTTTTGGACGAGAATTATGCTATTTCATGTGAGAAATATGGTTAGATATAATACATCTAGTGCTCGCCTGCCGACAATTTTGTATTACTTAGATTTAAGCATAATTCTCACACCAAACGGCATAATTGTCATGCAAAAGCATTATTCTCGTCGTCTAGGCAATAAAGTTTGTATGGAGTGATACAAAGTTCTCGTGTAGAGACCGTAATATGTTTGAGATTTAGGCATAGTTCTCAAACAAAACAGCATTATTCTCCTTCAAAAGCATTATGCTCGTCGACTAGGCAATAAAGTTTGTATGACGTGTGAGAAAATTCTTTTGCAGAGACCATAACGAGAAGCATGGTTATATCTAATATATATTACGCTCCGTTCACCAGAATCTTTAATCACTTCACAGAAACTTTTGCTTGCCCAGTCCATGAGAATTATGCTGTGTCGTGGGTGAAGTATGGTTAAATGTAATATACATTATGCTCCCTTCATCAGAATTTTGTATCACTTCACAGAAAGTTTTTCGTGTCTAGTCCAGAAGGATAACGCTTCTGCACGAGAATTATCCTGTTTTCTGTGAGAATTATGCCCAAATCTCAAACATATTATGGTCTCTACACGAGAATTTTGTTGGACTTCATGGAAATGTTGTCTTCCCTAATCCACAGCAGAATTATGCTGTTTTGTGCTAGAAGTATGCTTAAATCTAATATATATTATGCTCGCTTTAGTATGTATGAGGTGATACAAAATTCTCGTGCAGAGACCATTGTATGTTTGAGATTTAGGCATAATTCTCGCAGAAAACAGCATAATTCTTGTGTGAAAGCATTATTTTCCCGTCCTAGGCAATAAAGTTTCTATGAAGTGATAGAAAATTCTGGTGAAAGGACCATAATATATATTAGATTTAACCATAGTTCTCATTATGGTCTCTGCACGAGAACTTTGTGTCACTTCATAGAAACTTTATAGCCTAGTCCACAAGAAAAATGCTTCTGCACGAGAATTATGCTGTTTTCTGTGAGAATTATGCCTAAATCTCAAACATATTATGGTCCCTACACGAGAATTTTCTATCACTTCATAGAGACTTTCTTGGCTAGTCCACGAGAATAATGCTTTTACCCGAGAATTATGCTGTTTCGTGTGAGAAGTATGGTTAAATCTAATATATATTGTGCTCACTTCACCAGAATTTTGTATGAGATCATAGAAACTTTGTCTTGCCTACTGCGCGCGAATTATGCTGTTTTGCGTAAGAAGTATGGTCTAATATCTAATATATATTATGGTCGATTCAGTTTGGCATAATTGTCACACAAAACAGCATAGTTCTCGTGTAAAAGCATTCTTCTCGTGGAGTACGGCAGAAAACGTTTCTGTGAAGTGATACAAATTTCTCGTGAAGGGAGGAGAATAAATTTTATATTTTATTGCAATTCTAACACGAAACATAATTATTCTCGTGTACTATCCAAGAAAACGTTTCTATCAAGCAATGCAAAATTCTCGCGAAGGGAGCATAATATATGCAATATTTAAGCATAATTGTGACACAAAACAGCAATTCACAAAACATGTATTCTCGTGCAGAAGTATTATTGTCGTGGACTAGGCAATACAGTTTGGATGAAGTGATACAAAATTCTCGTGTAGAGACCGTAATATGTTTGAGATTTAAGCATAATTCTCACACCAAACGGCATAATTGTCATGCAAAAGCATTATTCTCGTCGTCTAGGCAAAAAAGTTTGTATGGAGTGATACAAAACTCTCGTGTAGAGACCGTAATATTTTTGAGATTTAGGCATACTTCTCAAACAAAACAGTATAATTCTCCTTCAAAAGCATTATGCTCGTCGACTAGGCAATAAAGTTTGTATGAAGTGACACAAAATTCTGCTGCAGAGACCATAATGACAAGTATGGTTATATCTAATATATATTCGGCTCCGTTCACCGGAATTTTGTATCACTTCATAGAAAGTTTTTGGTGCCTAGTCCACGAAAATAATGCTTTTGCACGAGAATTATGCTGTTTTCTGTGAGAATTATGTCGAAGTCTCCAACATATTATGGTCTCTACGCGGGAATCTCGTATCACTTCATAGAAACCTTTTGCCTAATCCACGAGAATAGTGCTTTTAAAATTATGCTGTTTTGTGCTAGAAGTATGGTTAAATCTAATATATATTATGCTCGCTTTAGTATGTATGTGGTGATACAAAATTCTCAGAGAAAACAGCATAATTCTCGTGTAAAAGGATTATTCTCGTGTACTAGGCAATAAAGCTTCTATGAAGTGATACAAAATTCTGGTGTAGAGACCATAGTATGTTTGACATGTAGGCATGATTCTCACACCAAACAGCATGATTCTCGTGTAAAAGCATTATTCTCCTGGAATAGGCAAAACAGTTTCTATGAAGTGACACAAAATGCCGGTGCGGACACCGTAATGGGAACTATGGTTAAATCTAATATATATTATGCTCCCTTCACCAGAATTTTATACTTCAGAGAAAGTCTTTCAGCAGTAGAATTCTCCTGCAAAAGCCTTATTCTTGTGGACCAGGCAATAAAGTTTGTATGCGGTGACACGAAATTGTCCTGTAGAAACCATAATATGTTTTAGATTAACGCATAATTCTCACACAAAACCCTATAATTCTCGTGCAAAAGCATTATTCCCATGGACTAGGCAATAAAGTTTGTTTGAACTGATACAAAATTCTCGTGTAGAGACCGTAATATGTTTGAGAGTTAGGCATAATTCTCGCACAAAACAGGATAATTCTCATGCAAAAGCATTATTCTTGTGGACTAGGCAATAAAGTTTCTGTGAAGAGACACGAAATTCTCGTGTAGAGACCGTAAGGTGTTTGACATTTAGGCATAATTCTAACACAAAGCAGCATAATTCTCGTGGAACAGCAACGTTTTCTTGCCTAGTCAAGGAGAATAATGCTTTTACACGAGAATTATGCCGTTTTCTGTGAGAATTATGCCTAAATCTCAAACATATTGTGATCTCCGCACGAGAACTTTGTATCACTACCCAGAAACCTTTTCATCCCTGGTCTAGGAGATTAATGCTTTTACACGAGAATTATGCTGTTTCGTGTGAGAAGTATGGTTAAATGTAGTATATATTATGCTCCCTTCACCAGAATTTTGTATCACTGCATAGAAACTTTATTGCCGAGTCCACGAGAATAATGCTTTTGCAAGAGAATTATGCTGTTTTGTGTGAGAATTATGCCTAAATCTCAAACATATTATGGTCTCTACACGAGAATTTTGTATATGTTTGAGGGTTAGGCATGAGTCTCACAGAAAACAGCATAAGTCGCGTTCAAAAGCATTATTCTTGTGGACTAGGCAAGAAAAACTTTATATGAAGTGATACAAAATTCTGGTGAAGGCCGCATGATATATATCAGATTTAAGCATACTTCTTACACGAAACAGCATAATTCTCGTGTAAAAGCATTATTCTCGTGGACGGGGCAATAAAGTTTGTATGAAGTGATACAATATTCTCGTGTTGAGACCATAATGTGTTTGAGATTTAGGCATACTTCTCGCACAAAACAGCATAATTCTCGTGAAAAAGCATTATTCTCCTGTACTCGGCAATAAAGTTTGTATGAAGTGACACTTAATTCTCGAGTAGAGACCATAATATGTTCGAGATTTAGGCATAATTCTTACAGAAAACAACATAATTCTCGTGCAATAGCATTATTCTTGTGGACTAGGCAAAACAGTGTCTATGAAGTGACACAAAATTCTCGTGCAGAGACCATAATGAGAGGTATGGTGAAATCTAAGATATATTATCCTCTCTTCAGCAGAATTTCGTATCACTTCATTGAAACTTTATTGCCTAGTCCAGGAGAATAATGCTTTTACATGAGAGTTAGGCTGTATCGTGTGAGAAGTATGGTGAAATCTAATATATATTACGCTCCCTTCACCAGAATTTTGGATCACTGCATAGAAACTTTTTCTTGGCTAGTCCAGGAGAATAATGCTTTTGCAAGAGAATTATGCTGTTTTGTGTGAGAATTATGCCTAAATGTCAAAAATATCATGGTCTCTACACGATAAGTTTGTTTCACTTCATACAAACTTTATTGCTTAGTCAAGGAAAATAATGCTTTTGCACGAGAATGATGCTCTTTTGTGTGAGAATTATGCCTAAATCTCAAACATATTATGGTCTCTATACACTACCCATATTGCTATATGTTGAGGCGAGTGAAGAGTGATCGGGTGGAAATAGCTTTTAATTGTATTTTCAGTGTGTAACAGTCAGCAATAGCAATATCACCCACTGCCAGCTCACTTAATAATCGTTTGTAATACCTTTCAGCCTTGTCGAATTTACCCATATTACAGAACAAATTTCCAAGTGAAATGTGAGTAGTTTCACTCCCGATCTCTTTCTTAATGTGGCCAAATAGTTCTTTCAAATCGTGATCATCTTCGTTGCATAAATCGAAATGAGCCATCTAGATTTGCTGTTCTTTGTCGTAGTGGACACTTCGAAGTCGAAAGATCGAACCGAGCATAAGAAGGATTTCTTCCTCACGAGAGAAATAACTCAATCGGGAAATATCGGCGAACGGTTTTGCTTTTATTCGACTCTCGACGTTAATTGTGAAGAGGACACATTCAAGATTTTCACACTGAGCACTTTGAGCAAATTGAAGTGTCTTCTTCTGATTACGACTTGTGGATAGAAAGGAGTTTATCGAGATGAATTCACCAATACTTGAACGCATGCGAGCAAGTTCATCTTTTGATATCACTTGACATCGGTATAATCGACTGATATTTGTGTCGGACGATTCTTTTATGAGCTGGTTGTGAATATCGGTGATTAGAAATCGAAGCGCGAAGAGAATGTCGATGTTCTGAACGCGAAGCGCTTTGTTTAGCAACTTGTAGAGAAAACACTCTCTAGTTTACCATCGTAGAGCATCAGACGAGTTGTATGTTGGAAGTCATCGAGATACGACGTAATCAATTTGAGCTCCTCGCCAATCATCCATCATCAATGTCTGACGAAGTTTTACTTGGAACGACATTGTGTTCTTCTCACAATTTATGAGATATCTATTTACCACTTTCATTCTCAAGTGCAGTAAACAGTTTCACAAATGTCAATGATTTGCTCTGAGATACTTTCCAGTGCGCTGTACCTTTATTTTAAACTTTGTTTATTAGATAACAAATCGAGATCGAACTTTGAAGAAATTCACGAATAATGTCAAGCTCTGCATCATTACCTCGATAGTATTCGTTGCAGATTTGAACAAGTTCATCTTTTGATGTTGGAGAATGTTTCATTCGAAGTAGAACTTCAGTAAACAGCTGAAACCACATGAATGAGCTGTTGTCTGATTTGAGATTTGTGTGTTCTATCGTAGATGCTGATTGAGATCAAATCTTCTGTTTTCTCTCGTTTCGCCTGATCTGTGCATATTGTCTCGACGAGCTCCTTTAGGTCAACAATTATGGCTCTGATCTAGAAAGGCGACAGAAAATGAACGTGCCGAATGTGAGGTGTGCAGAATTGTGATGCAGTTGGAAGAGTACACGGAGTTCCATGACTTGTTTCGCGTTTGTTTGCTGTAAAACTGTGATAAGAAGATGGACGGCAGTGTACCATCTCCAGACTTCAAACGGATGTAGTTTCGGACGCATCCGTCGTTTAATCACGCCTTCGTTACTCGACGCGTCCACAATCAGATTGTAGAGACTGAGTGAGAAAGAACATAGTCTACATTCAGATACTCCACGACATTCGGCTCAGTCCGTCACAGTCCAGTCACTCTCAGAATCGATCGAAGGACCCGTAGGGCGCGTAGTGTACTCATTTACGTTGACCAGAAATCTGCACTTTAGCATGGAATTTAAGGTTTTCCTCGTATGTGCTTTAAACACTTATCTGCTCATAATTCTTCTATAAAAATAGCTAGAAAGAGTTAGTAACAATAGGTCTACATAGTTATCTGAATGGAGAAACGCTTCGGAAACATACAGAAAAGAAAAAAGAAAAATTGTTTAGTCATCATTGTTAATTTGCATTATTCTTGACAATATGTCAACCGATAAATGTCTTTTCTTGTCTGTAAATCGCTAATAGGCTGTAGCCTTATGCCTACATTTATTAACGTGAATAATATTTGTACGACTAACTCAACTATATTCATTATTTTATTTAATAATATAGAAGCTTTCAACTCAGACTAGAGTCGTCATCAGCTACATATTTGATAGGAGAAAATAATGAATATAGCTGAGTTAGTCGTACAAATATTATTCACGTTTATCAACGTTTTTTCAACAAACAATATTAGTATATAAATTTATTAACGTTATTTAGTTTTACTTTAAAATATGATTGTTCAAAGATCCCGTTTAATTGTACCAAATATTCTTATACCAGAAAATAAATTAGTTGTTGTTGATAATAAAGTATCATTTCCTTCACCATCATCCTCATCTTAATTTAAACTGTTCCATTTTTTTGTTTTCATCTTCAACAGAATGGTTTTCGTTTGTATCTGTTTCGGATTCAAAATCAGAATCATATAATGGTGAATAATCATGAACATTACTTGTTTTATGTTCTTTGTAAACTACTAAAGATAATTCTTTTAATTCACACACACTATTTCTTTTTAATAATCTGGTCCTTTTCAATTTATCAGTAAATGTTTTTGCTGTTTTGAATACATTAAGTATTGTTGTTTCAACATTATTTATCGTTAAGTTAGAAAAATTGTTATTATTTATCAAATTAAATGGTGTTTTTGAAAAAATGTTTATGATGAATAGTGAAATGAATAAAGTTATCATCAGATGTAATTTTACTTAAAACTGACAGTTTAACAGCATGATTTAAGAAATCAGTAACTGTAAAATTGACCATCGTTGAACACATATAGCACTCACTGCTCTTGAATTATGGAATGTCGTTTCATATCCTTGTGAACTAAACAAGTGTATAATCTGCTAGTTTATGGTCTATCACTAATAAAATAACAAACAATAAAAAATGACCATTTAATTTGATAGAATATTAAGCAGCTTTTGTTATAAAATATTCACACATTTTCGTTTTGACAACTTTTCTTTTATTAAATAAAATTTCAATCAAAACCACCAAACTCTGTAAACAAATATAACAGTCCATGCATAATACAATCGAGCCACAATATTTGTATTACTGTCAACATAGGCTTTGATTAGATAATTTAATAATTGTAAATAAACAAAGGCTGATTGAGCTTCTGGATCTTTTTCTAATCAATCCAATACATTTTGAGACGAAGTTTTAACACAAGAATTGAAATTTTGTCTGTTCTTAGCATACAAATCTGATTCAGCTAAACAATGTGGAATTATTATTAATTATTTGTTCTAAACATTTTCATTCGATTATTTGACCATCTATTCTCATTTCTGTTTGTTTTGTATAACAATCGATTACATAATTTAGTACAAAGATGTATTGGATCGCGGCGCCACCACTAAGATTTTGGTAAGGCGCCGCTAATTTAAAAGTTCAGTACATTGTTTCTTCTGGCCGAAACACACAGCATCGGATAGATCTAGTATTGCTGATCACGAATATGGCCTATAAAGTCTTACGGTAGAAAATGGCAAAATACGGGGATAAGTGCAAAACCCCTAAAATTCCCTGGCACTTTTTGCTAAGACTTTTTGCTAGACAACATTTCTAGATTCATTTTTCTATAAGGAATTCGAAAACACAACGATGAGGGCAAGAAGTGCGTGAGGAAAAGGTTAGAGGTGTTCTTTGAAAACGGAACAATTTTAGGGATTTTGCACTCATCCCCGTACTTTGCCATTTTCTACTCTAAGACTTTATCCAAATTAAAAAAAAGGTCATATTCGTGATCAGCACCATCAGGTCTATCCGATGATGTGTGTTTCAGCCAGAAAATACAATGTGCTGAACTTTTGAATTAGCGGCGCCTTATATTAAGTGTAAATGATTCGATTATTTGATATTTTCTAACATTCGGTGAATCAGCAGGAAGAATACTGACTAGTCTCATTGAACGCAGATACTTTCCATCACAATCTAACCAATCGCGGATAAACTCCAGCAGATTACCAAATAAACAACCCCAACACTCACAATAATACGCGTACCTGCTGGGAAGGCTAAAAAACCCTTTGTTAAACCTTGCTGATATAAATAAGGTCATTTATGGTAAATATCTGTTGCATCAAATTTATTATTAATACGATATGAAGATAGAACATAAGGTGATGAATTATTTAAATCTTTTGTTATTGGTTGAAATACATGTCAATGTAATAATGATGCTTTTCAGCGTTTCTGAACCAATTTTTTACCTCGTCGAACGAATTTGTTTGACAATAAGTAACAGATGGTATACCAGAAAGTAATGATGTAATAATGCCGACGAACGCATTAGATGTTTTGTCGTATTGTGCCTTTCGTACCACACTCGTGCAATCTTCTGACATAAATCCATGTTTTTTTACATCAGTTGTGTTTAAATATTCTTTTAATTCATCAAAACGAAATTTACCTTTAATTAGATTTTCATTTCAATTTTAATTAAATATTTTATTGCTATTAGAGATGGCAATCCACCACAGATATTCATTATGATAAAGCAAGCTGTAAACACTGTTATCAGCAACAACATACTAAGCTATAGAGAACGTCATCGCTTAGAATACGATTTTGGCGCAGTAAAGTTGTAATAACTCCTAGACGATTCATCGTAAAACCTTCATTCTATTTTTATTTTGAAGCTAAGACATTTATCTAAACTTTAATCGGCGGCGATTTTGGATTTTGTTTTCTGTGCACAGATAAGTGGCAAATACTCCGCCGAATTAGGGTTATTTTCAGAGGTCTGACTTAAAATACGTGTAGGGAATGAACAGAAGCGAAATTCAAAAATCGCCGCGGATCAAATTTTATATTCAGGTGTCTACTTTCATTTCAGGCCTCTTGCAGCTTTCTGCACCTTCCAACAAAACAGTTATAAAGCTTTTGCTAACAGCTCCATTTTGCCCCTTCTCACGCAATAACTCGGCAGCGCTTCAACGTTTCGATTTCAAATTCCTAGCGTAACCTCGTAGGACGATACAAAAACTTTTTGTGCCATTAGATACCCTACTAGTTGAAGTATATACGACGATCTTCAAATCAAGAAAAAGTAAGCTTCGCCTTTTTGACCAAATTTCCGCCTGAATGTCCACCCACTATGGCAGAGGACATTTTTTGCTTGACAGCGAAAGACGAAAAGCAGACACTATTGCACAGGCGTTTGTGAATATTTTTTGCTTCGAAAATATAACTTGCTTTTGAGTTTTGAGTAGCAAGCTAACTCGATTTTCTAAAGACTTATGGTTTCCATTGTATAACAACAAAGCGTTGGAAATAGAAACAGAAAATGCACAAGCATTGGAATTACGTACATTGTGTCTAATTTGAACGGATACAGTTTCATTTGATAAATAAATATCTCCATAATGATAAAAGATTTCTTAAAAGACCTTTGTCGATGGAGAAATCAGAAGAAAATAAACATATTTTGTACCAGATTCTTGGTATAGAAGCAATAATTTGCTCACCAAGTAGATGTGCTTCGAAAAAACATCTAATAAAAAATTTCGCATTAAAGGAGAAGGGACAGAAAATAATATGAACATGTACAACTCTGACAGTAGCTTTTGCAATCGTCGCGGGTTGAAACCGGTAACCGGTTTGAACCGGTTGGGCTGGTAACAGTAACCGGTAAAGTGCGGTTACCATTGCATCCCTAGTTCTATTAGTCTAAGAAGTTGAACACAACGAAAAGAAGGAAAATTATCCAGCACAAAACGATCTCTGTTGTTTTCGACGCAAAAATTGGACAGTACACATCTGCTCGCTTGGCTCACAAATTTCTGTCTGAGAAGCAAAGTAACAGTTTAAGAGATGAAAGAGAATATTTGCTTCTCTCTTCAAGTGTTTCGTGCTCAGAAAACAACTTTTTTCACCTTTCTATAAGCTTTTGCCCATCTTTCATTTGTTCTTTTGTTCATACAGTAGACATAAATGGCGCTTAACTGGGGTAAATCGTGAATTCTCGGAACAATCTCTCTACCTAATCGGCCAGAAACAATTAGAACAATCTTTTCATCTTTGCTCTGTCCAATATGTTCTTCACACTCATTTCCACTTTCAAACGTCAATAAACAGTTGATCGTTCCCCGCAATTGTTTCTGTGTTACTCGATTGTCTTTGCTTTCATTCACATGCTGATCGAGCCATAAGAGAGAAAATGTTTCTAGATTTTGACCTTGTTTTTGACTTTGCTGTTCAGTGTTTGTGTTTGCCCATTTTGTGGGTTGTGCATTGCTTGAGGCCATTGACGCTAGAAGAAAAAGCTCCGTGAATGTCACAGCAGATGTTGATGATGGTGGAAGCATCTATTCTTTCCTCCATTTCGATCTAATCAAGAAACAACGTTTGCTGTTGTGATGGTCATATGCTTGCCTCAAAACTTCTAGTTTTACTTGTATAGACTGGTATTTATTCACAACAATCACTGGCACTTACATCTTTATGAAGAAAAATTCTTCACGAGCACATGAGGTAAGAAGAACAATGTACTGTATTAGAATTTTTCCCCTCAACCTATCCCCTCAACTATTTGATGAATCATGAAAAAGCATTTAAAATCGAATTAAAAGCTCTTTCACCGGATGATCCTCATATCCCCTCAGCCTACATCAATATGGGTCTTGTACACGGGGACAAAGGTGAATACGATTTAAGTACCTTTGCCAAATCATGAAAACGCATTGAAAATCGAGTTAAAAGCTCTTCCACCCGATCACCCTTCACTCGGCTCAACATATATCAATATGGGTCTTGTACACGCGAACAAAGGTGAATATGATTTAGCTTTGATGAATCATGAATAACCATTGAAAATCGAATTAAAAGCTACTTGTTTAGACTGGTATTTATTCACAACAATCAGTGGCACTTACACTTTTATGAAGAGAGATTCTTCACGAGCACATGAAGTAAGAAGAAGAATGTGTTCTGTTAGAATTTTTCTATTGACATGCCTGAAGAGAAGGGAAATGCATTGCTTTTTCTAGAGAATGAATGTAACAGAGTCAACAAAGGATTGTTCTTATCTTGTCACTCGCACCATCATCAACGTATATGCGCACTTTTTCAATTTACAGAAATGAACAAAGTCGACCTTGCGTGGATTTGTAGATCAAGGTTCGGCTATTCGAACGTCCTACTCGGCATTTGAAAATACTAGTTTTTCATTATTTGTCCACGTACCCTTTCAAAGATCCGTGTGATACACCACCTGAACGGCTTGTCCACGTAACTTGAGACTTCGCTGATCAAGTTTTTTAAAAAATTATTTTAGAGTAGAACTGAAAGGAGGATATCACTAGATGCAGTTTTTGGTGCTGATTACGAATCTCACATTATCTTTTAAAACTGAATTTTCAATTTCCTTACCGAGACACTTTTCCTAGTAAAAATGGAAGGTCACACTAATCGAGAGAGAATTCGACTCTCTAGAAGATGGTATGTTTCTTTTGAAGTTTAGACTCAAAACAAGCTTTTTAATAAAGTTTTAAGTTTCAAGATTCTCACACAATTCTAAGAAAGTGAAAACATTTTTTCAGCTTTATTTTCACGTTAGGTCTATATTAGTTGCTAAAACTAAGTCCGATGTGAAATGAAAGCCTTTGAGCAATGTTTAGTGCTCCAAACTTTGTTGGGTTAAACGTGTGTCACAGCGTCACGAGCAATGTCACAGTGTCACGATCATAAAACACAATTATTGAGGGATGGAAAACTTACTGGAAAGACCTTTTTAGCAATGAGGAGCTCGTTTACTCCTCTACAAATTTTGCTCGAGGCGCTTTTTATTAGCTCTTCTAAATTCAGATTAGCTTTTAATGAGAAGAACTTCGAATTTAGGGCCGTTTTCTTCTCACAGCATCACGCTCCGAAAAACGGTTCTAAAAATTCGAGTCTTTAACCACATACCTTCATTTTTATACCAACAGTAGAGTATGGCGAGATGCGTCGAATGGCGCAAGAACGAAGTTTCTCGCTCTTAAACTTTTTGAGAAAAGCTCAAATTACTATCTCAAAACTATCACAGCGTCACGCTTGGACAAGAAAGGCTGTCATCTTCTTTTCTAAGTATTAACAACAAGGTCGGAAAGATTTTATTCGACAAAACTGTTATCCTCTTTTTCTTCTTCTGGTATGAGCGGCTGCTTCAGTTACAAATGATCCAGCTGCGTTCAACATTGCTACGAAAATATTTTATGAATAACTGAATATGACACGTAGATATCCTAAAAGCTAGGAAAACATATGACCCATTTAAAATATCTGTAACAGCTTGTACAGCTCAGTTTGAACTGTTCCGATAACATGTTCGCAAGTTTCTCTAGTGCCACTTCTACATGTACCACTGGATAAATGGGCACCAGACAAGACAAGTTCAACACTTTACCATAAGAGAGGCAACTATACACTATTACCACAAAATACAGAATAGCGCGATGAACTCGAAATCGCTACATTCTGTTTTCATCCCGAAATGTTGCTTAAACAGACGTAAGAATATCTGCCCTCTAGTAAAACGGTGTTTGTACTACCCTGTGTTATTTCGCTAAATATCAAATACAGTGACATATAACTCACATCGCCAAATAGCTAACACACACGCACATTCAAACATTCTGATGCCGCTAAATAATCTTTAACTGTTGTTTGTGTTTTATGTCAGCAATTTATTTTGTATAATTAATGCGTTTTAATCAAGGGGGAAACAGCTGATTTTGGGACTTTTCCGATTTTCGTCGATTTCCACTGATTTTCACCGATTTTCATTGATTTTTTCCGGTGTCCTGTGATTTGTTTGCGAAATCAAGTAAAGAAAGTGCGATAAATAGTGCAGAACCTCCTTCATTTGTACAAAATAGTATACACAAAATAAAAACGTGTTTTTGACTTTAATTTCGAGTGCACCGTGTAGAGGATACTTAATTGTATATTTACCCAACCAAACCGGATCTTAGCTGCCACATTTACTAATTTACGAAGCGAAGAATAAACATCTGTACTTGAAGCAAAAAAACTGACAACGTGCCATCTCAGAATATACTTTGGCTCCTCTTTTGCGAGCTACACATCTATTGACATTACAAAGTACAGGTTCTGAAAGCTGAAACGTTTGGCTACAACTTTTCAATTAAAAGATTTTCTACAAGAGGTCTCAGTTCAAAACTTAAAGGACTGTCTTCAACCATCAAAAAAAATTCCATTTTGTGTCATTCTATTACGCCGTCTATTATTCACTATAACTTCTGTTGAAACGTAATGGGCTCAAATTCTTTTCTGTAATACACCGCTTTAAGACACATTTAAAAAACAATTAAGAAAACAATTATTTGATATGTCAAGTAAGTGAATATTTTTATTATATATTACATATACAGAAGAGTAGAAAACTTGTCAAAATTGGTCGAGGGTCTCTGAAGGGATAATGCCCCGTTTCT
>CAJNOQ010005742.1:0-14739 GCA_905250885.1 Didymodactylos carnosus | reverse complement strand
GGGTCTTTGACGCGTTGAGACACGTCTTATTGTTACAAGCTATTTTTAGTTTAACGAGAAACATTTTAATTTTTTTGCCTACTGGCGAAAGAGAGGCATGCCCAGTATTATCGAGGGACAGAGAAACACAATCGATACAATGTAATCACGAATAAAGAATCTGATACGAAAAAAGAGCCATACAATAATGTATGAACGTCCAAGCACACACACAGAGAAAGAAAAATGTCTGTTTAGCGAGAATTAAATGACAAAGAGAGAGACATCATAACAACACGCTATTCTTCATCTATAAATCTTTTCGTTGTACAAATATAGTCTATGACTGCACGATATATACATGAAAAATCTTCTTTCAAAAGAGATACATTTATTCAAAGAAGATCAAAACTAAGGGTAGGAGTAATTTGTATTGTGGAAATTTGCTTTATAAGGATTTTGCTTTGAGCACGGAATAACACACATTTCAGTAGATAATGCTGAACTGTCTCTGTCTTTTCACGTGCACACAAACTTGTTATGCTGACAATGATTTTTGTATAAATCCCCAGGTTCAAGAAAACGGCACCGTTAACGGCCCGTTCACTTGTTCCGGTTTGATAGCGAGCAACGATAAGAAGCGAAGATTCATCAATATATTCTTGGAAGAGTGAGTGAGGAACAAGTCAAAGTAATCGAAGGTCGGTTCAGAGAGATACAGAGAACGAACTTGTGCTGTTGATGGAAAGTGTTCGCAGATAAAGCTACATCTGGGTTTGCTGGTGCGATGAAAGTTCAGATCAAACTGTAGACTGCCGAGTAGTCCATCGAAGCGATCGTTTAATCGAAAGAATGAATGGAGAATATCATAAGCGTGCAAATGCTCGAAGATTTCAAGAATCACTTCGCTCGGAAGCGATTGAAACTGTATCACATCTAAGCAAATGTGCATTGTCCAGAGTTCGGATCCTTGGTCTCTCTTATATGAAGAGAGTCGCTGAAGCATAAAAGAGGGAGAATGGCAAGGTGCATACTCACTCCCGAATATGACTAGTAGTGTCACATTCAGTGATTGTTCTTTCGAGTATTAGGCACGGTTTTATCCTCTCTGTGTAATATGGATGGATAGCCAGCCATTAGCATTTTACTATTCTCATGATCTTAGATGTCATCTCTCTCTGCACTATTCTCAACATATTGCAATCATCACGCTTGTGTGTGCCACAATGAATGTGGTTGAAGAACACATGATCAACTTACCATTTTGTGCTTGCTTCAAACATTCATCCTTGCCACAAGTAGTGAGCAATCGATCTGACAGATCATGCTGCATCACTCTTTACAATATGAAATCGACTGTCAGTTGCGATCAGAGGACTGAACAGACGCGATGTTTTTGCCAACATCATATAAGTGTCATGACGACATCATACCTTTCTGTTTCTCTTTTCTACTATGGTTGGTTATTCAACAGAAATGAAGCTCGTTGGGTTGTCAAAGAGGATATGATGCGTCAAAATTGCGCCTTTTTCGTCACTGATTTAGAAAAAATGAATCTTTGTAGCAACAAAACAAAATCTAAAAAAGCGAATCGTACTGTTAAAACTGGGCTTTCAACTAGTCTAAAGACATGCAAATGACGGCTTCAACGTTTAACACAAAAAACTAGATAGCTTTACAATATTGCATGTCCGAACTTTAGAAGGCGGGCTAGGGACGTCCATGCTGGACAGGTTTTTAACTTTGAAATTGGTCAAACACCCTTTTTACATTCAGTTTTAACGCTGAATTCGAGAAAAGCTGTTGGAAGACTTCAAGACAATCTAGAGCCGAGATACTGAAGGATTTTTCGAGGTTTACATTCTTCAAGTATTTTCGATTTTTGACATGGAAAAACTTTTTAAAAGATTAAAAACTACATTTCCCTAATCAGCTCCATGAGCTCTATCCAACGATATATAATAAGTGCATCATATATATCATATAATGCATATAATAAGTGCATCATATATATTATATAATGCATATAATAAGTGCCGGTTGCATCAGGCCTGTAATGTTTAGATCTGCCTGGGCCTGTCGATATGTTTCTTGGACTTTGCATGGCTGCCTGTCGTTGCTCTCGGCCTAACCTGTAGAAGCCTGGTCATTTTTTAATAAACAAAATGTGCAAGTAACAGTAACATAAGATGAAAACAAAAGTGACATCTAAGTAAAAAAATTTGGTTTTTGTTCAGGTATTTTCTGAATTGATCTAACTAACAAGATATCCTCAACTGTGTCAGGATTGAGTGATGCACGACCTTCATTAATAACAAATCCAGCAGCACACCAGCAGATGCCGGAGTTAAGAAAATTCGCCTTCCTAATAGCGATAAATTTGGGAATTTTAATTGATTTTCTTTTCAAAATGCCAGGGGATCTACAGACGAAATGCTTCGTGACTCACGAGTCTCAGTGTATGCAGTGCCTATGCATCCAACGCTTGATCAATTATGCTCCAGTGATTTTGTTTTGCAAAAATGGTCACTTAAAATTAAATCGTCAATTGTTCAAACTATAAAGATTTCAGACTCAGTGATGGTTTTTCATTGACATGTTACAAACATTTTATATCATCTAAAACTATTTCGGATACATTAGCTATTTTCTATTCTTCAACATATGTCTTGACTAATGTTGTCCCTCAACAATTATTTGAATCTCAGACGAGATCACAAATGATTCATTCATATTGACAAAGATAAATTCATTTTCAAGATCGTTACAACTGATACGTGATACAACAGCGCGGAATTCATTAACAGATGGGCTTGAACTAAGTTCTGGTGCAACAGTTTTTGTTGGTGAAAATCAATTCCTTGATGTTGGTGCTGATCTAAGTTCAACATCCGTGACTTATTTAACATATCGAACGTATAATAATTGTACATGCTATGATTGATCATCAATGTGTAGTCAGATATCGAGCGCAGATGGTAATCTGTTCACAGTTTCTGGCTTCTATACCGGTTGTTCAATTACCAAATCATTGGTTCAATCACATTTAAAGTTTTTCTATAATCAGTCAAATGTGGATCAGTTGCTGCTTTAGATAAACTTATCAATAAATATTATAACACTAAATTCACCATGGCCAAGCCTATATCGACAACAAACAGCTATAGATGAATTAGTTGAACAGTTGTTTGTCGAACAATGGCAACCAGAAATTCGTATGAATCTTATTTTAATAAATGTAAACCAGTACAATGTACATACTTGAACTTGAATTTTATTTACCAAAATAGAAGGACATGAAAAAAATAGCTAAAAAGCTAGTCAATAGAAGTATGTAACCCTATTGAATCCTGTCCTGTCTAACGCGAAGTCAAAGATCCTCTGATGTATGTGATCACTACGCAGCTCAGACTTGTCGGCGGCATACTCATAGTCTTACAGGTTTCCGTGCCAAGTCTAGTTGTTCCCAGAAGAAATATCGTATTGTCGAGAGACGATCGAGTATTGGCGGTGGCCCGTGTTCGATATACCGGTAATTTTTAGAACTATAAACCTCAGACACAAAGTGCCTCTATACATAGTACGAATTGTCCACTTCAACAAAGTCATCAGTCATCTTTTCAGAAAGGAAAGGGGCTTAAGTATTGTCCCATTGGAAATCGCATATTTCGAGAACAAACGATGCTGTCGCCATGAAATGTTTACCATAAAATATTGATAAATGACATTATGACTACATTAAGAAACAAAATATGTTATGTATACACTGAAGTAGTACATCACTTTGGACAGAATCGACGTACTGGAAACGCATTGCATTCTCTTCTGTTTTCACACTCACAATACTTTGTTTTGTTCTCTGCTATGCATCTTTCCACACTTGGAAACACTATACCATAAGAATGATGAATCTCAAGAGTGGAGAATATTCATCGACTTAACCATAATTCTAAGACGAAGAGGTTTCACCGCACAAATCCTTATGCTTTCTATCACTCAAAGTGATGGAACTTATGATCAATCAATTTCTTCAGTAATATCAGGCAACTGCTACTACTCCGTGACATGATACTTACGATCAAGAATCTTCAGCATAGCTGACCGATGTAACACAGTGGGCATTTTTCAGTGGAGCAAGCAGACATTTAGTTTCAAATACACCGAGCTCACATATCTCTTTTTTTCCAGCTCATTTACTACTTTATCCTTTGTGTATAAAACAGGATTTTAGACATATATGTCACAGAAGACAGATGAGAGAAAAATACATATTGTCTACATTGCTTGTTAACTGTAAATAGACTTTTCATCAGGTAAAACCTTTTGAAAATCTCTCGCTAACGGTCACCATAAATCATGGTCTAAACAACAGACAGTTAGTTATATATACTCGAAACTAAAATTCACATCAGACGCAATGTTTTGCATTCGTTGGGTTGTGACGATTTTCTACGTATTAGAAACATGTAGCGATAACACACTGCAATTTTGCAATGATAAATCAAGTTACAAAGACTCACATGGCAACGCGTAGAGGATGTTACAACACACATACGGCGCTGAACAAATTTTGATGCTTTGTGAAACACGTACATCTGTGGGAAAAGTCTACGCATAATTACGCGTTCCTACTAGCCGTGCGTAATGGTATGACACACAAAGCGTATTTTCACACAAACCAATGACTCAAGAAAGCCAAGCGTTTGAGATAAGAATCCCATGTACATAAGTTTCTTGAGATACGAAATTCAAGCACGTAAGTCAAGAAAGTTAAGCGGATGATATCGGAAAAAATGCGTTTTGCATGAGTAAGAAATGTCTCCACGCCATGATATTCTTACTCAAGAAATTCAAAAGTCATGTGCTTGAGAAAAAAAGCTTCACTAAGGTAGTGACCTCAACTTTTATGTGATTATAGACTTTAGTGGATGCTGATTATCTTGTAAATTTCAAGTCCTGTGGTAGACACTAAAATGCAATTAACTTTGAAGGAGACTTTTTACGTATGGGTTATGTCAAGTCATAAAGTAGTTTTTCAATACATGGAAGCCAGTTCAAAATGTGTAAAAATGTTTGCTCTGCCATAATGGGCTTTAAAGTAGCATTTTCTTGTGATAACAGATTAACAAATTCAGAATGCAATCTGGAAAAAGCATACTTTTAAATTCGTATTTTCTCTGTGATCTCGTCATAAAGTGGAAAACTTCATTGTAAAGGCAATTTTTCATTTTATGTTGGCCAAATATCTCAGAAGAATATAAAAGTCGATACACCATAGTGAAAAACGCGAAAAAGATGATTTAAAGCAGATTTCGGATGATATTTTCTACATTTCGTTATCAATATATCGTGCCGTGACTTCGAGATCGGGTTATGATCGCAGTAAGGCACCCGTTAAAACTGTAAGAAAGATAAAATTTAAATTATATTTGCTTTCCTGTGACTATTGTTGATACTTCTGGTGTATCTAACATTCTCCTGCGTTTGCATAAGGCAAGTTTCCGAAGCGATAGAGTCATATAACAAAAAATTATCTTTTTTATGTTAGTTTGCCACGTGTATGATATCTGTTTTTATAATGCCTCGCAAAGCACATTAAAAGAATGAGTTACCTATAATTATTTATTTGCTCACTTTTTTTCGAGAGGATCGGAGAGATAAGGTATGAGTATTTCATGTTGACATTTGCCTTATATTTTCGTTTTTTTTATTTAAAAACAAAATAAAACAGTAATATGTGTTGGAATACTTTAACGAAGTAACATGTTTGCTTAACTATAATGTTAACTTGCACACAGGTATCATATGTTAAAAATCTGTAGAATTATGTCAGTGTCACAGATGACATTCTTAGGCGTCCGATCTTACGGCAATTCTATAGAAATCTTACAGAAATCTTATGAGAATCATATATAAGGTATTAGATGAAAATACGTAGAATATTGATAGAATTTATGAAAATCTTGTTATCGTATAGGATTATTATAAGATTCTTGTAAGGCTTCTTTATAGACACTTTATATCGTTTGAGATTCTTCGAAAAAACTTCAAAATTCAAAGTGAGTTTTTGCTTCCATTGTAACGAAGACAAGGACTTTTTCCCTTTTTTTCCCTTCAAAGTTGCCATATGATTTTTCTATACGATCCCCATAGTTTTCTTCTCATTTCCTTACATATATTATTAATATCTTACGCATTTCCATCGACTGCCTTATGCGCTCTTATAAGATAAATATAGGAATAGTACAGAAATCGTATGGAAGATTGAATCTCTAGGGTTGCGAAATCTGTTGTTTTGTAAAATCTTACTTCAAGATCTTATAACAACATCTTACAAGACGTTGGATCATCTTGAAATTCCCATACATTGTATCAATAGAATGTATGAATATCTTATTTGAACTCTTCAAGAGTCAAGATTAAAGGTGTCACTACCAGTGAGAAGTCACTGGACGCCACCCCCACCCAATAATTCAAAAGTTTTTGTTTTTTTCCAGCAAAAGAGAAAGCTAAAAGCTCTTATATTACCTCCGTAACCGTCTTGGGATCATTGACCCCACGCAGAAATCTGAGGATAGTGACGTGTCTAGTTAAGATAGCTGTCTGAAAATTTTTTTCCAATAATTGTGACTGTCGATCTATTTTCAACTTGAAAGGGGGTTGATACTCGCGATTGTTGAAAAAGTATCGGACACTTACCTTGACCCTTTTCAAGAGCTCTCAACGTTAATATTTTGTGATTTCTTATCCTCTTACGTTTGTTTACCATCTAAAAAATCACAGGGTGTATGACATGAAAGAATTAACAAATTTTTTATCAGTTTCTTTTTTTGTAAGAGTATAATCTAAAAATGTAAGCTTGAAATGCTTACTAGCGGGAGAGCTGTCTATGATAGTTTGATGAAAAGCGACGCCTATACTGCTACGATTAATTCAGCTTGCAGAATATTCTAATAAACGTTGTACTTTGTTTTTCAATTTTAGAGGAAAGAGGTCAAAGATAAAAATTCTGAAGTTTAGCAGATAGGTAGCGACATATGTTTTGCTCGTTCCAGCGGTCAATATAGAAAAATAATATAACCTCATGTCAAATTGTTTTTTGTTTATTCAGTGGTTCTGCTATTTTTGACTGCTACTCACTTTTTCATCGCTCTTTTCGGTCAACAGTCATTCTGAAACTTGCAAAGCTAAAGAATTTTCCTTTCAGTAAGTTTTTTCAATTCAGATTAAATCACGCTTGACCTGTTAAAATATGCAAATATTTATTACTATACATGCTCTGTCTATACAGAACTGTAAGTGTTTCATGGTAGTCAAGTCCGCCTCGACTGTATCAACTTTCTTTTGCTATCACATTTAATCTATACTCTTTTTTTCTTATTATATTCGCTATCTCGTAGTTATCTTAGAATGAAATAGAGCTAAAATGAGTTATGTTTTGCGATTACGAAATGTATTATTTAACACTGAATTAATAGAAGTTATTTTACAATATCATATGCGATCTTTGAAAATTTATGACAATTGATTAGTTCAGAGTTTCATGTAAAAATAGGCACAACTTTGGTTTTACTCGTGCTTTCACATAACAGTCGGAAGGAGTGATTCCACTCTCTTCGCCTGTCAAAAGAATTTAATTATAGAAACATTTATTGATATTTGACTGTTTTACGATGTCATTGTTTTCACATTTCAAAAATACGCTCTTCATTTATTATCTGGTAGTATCCATTGAAAAGTTATAATTATAAATAATCTGGTGTTGAACATCGTTTAAAATTTGTCACGAATTACTTTCAAAATATCGCGTTTATTTTTTTCCAGCAGTATAAAAGTACCTATACCATTAATGATGATGTAACATCTAGTACAGACGAAAGTAAAGAAGCAAGAAAAAAAATCTACGCCATTCGAAAACAGAAAGAAAAAAAAATAAGAGACAAAAAAGTTAGCTTAGTTGGGAGGTTTGTCTAATTCACTTTCCACGCTCGATTAATCCTCAAAAGTCTGAACATCGAAAAGGATGACAATATCGTTCGCATGTGATAAAGATAGAAAACTTTGTATTAAACGTATAGATAATCTTTAACAACTTATTCTAGATATATTGAAAGAAAACTCAACAACAATATGGCTGCTCCATCACAACCAACAAAAGAGCCAGGTCCAGCCGATCATCAGTTACCAGAATTCAAAAAGTCACACGTAAGTTGTATACAACAATAGTCGAATAGATGACATTAAAAAAGAATACGAATAAAAACTTTGTATTGAATTTTTCCACGTGTATGATTCATAATCTCAGTCTAATGTGTAGAGAGTTGAAGATTTTATAGCAGTAGAAATATGATAATGAGATTTGATTATTCTTATGTTAAGTTTCAAGTTTTATACTTGTATCTGTCTCAAGTATCTGCTATGATCAGACGAAATATCCACTAACTCTTTTGAAAGTTAATCGAAATTTATATATTCTAAATAGTATCTCTGTTGAGAGGATATGAATTAGATAAGTTGCTTAATTATGGATTTTTATTTTAAAATAGAAAACAGAACAATTGACAACAGGTTGGGGTCGTCCTGTGGGTGATCGATCCAATGTTCAAACAGTAGGACCACGAGGACCTGTGTTATTACAAGATGTTGTTTATATAGAAGATACAGCAAGATTTGATCGAGAAAGAATTCCAGAACGAGTTGTTCATGCAAAAGGGTATGAAAATGGATTTTAAGAGTTAAAAAATATTAGATTAATATTTACTACTTTTATGTTTCTAGTGGTGGTGCATTTGGTGTGTTTGAAGCAACTGACGATATATCGGATGTATGCAAAGCCAAAGTATTCATAAAAGGAACAAAAACACGAGTGGCCATGAGATTTTCGACTGTTGGTAAGTATTTTATTTATATCTTAGTTATCGGGTTTCAAACGGTTGACATGTCACTGGCAAAATGAGAGTGAACACTTATAACTATCTGACTAATTTCTATTTGCAAAAATAAACGTCTGATTTATGTCTGGTATGAAAAAAGAATTTTCTTCGATCATAGTACGTTTTCAAATTTAAATCAGCATTAAATTTTGATATTAGACGTAATTTGCGATCTTTATCAATAATGACACCTCTACTGCTAATGATAATTTATCATCAGCAGTAGAGGTGTCACTTTACTCTACTTTACTAAGTGATAAGTAATAAAACTTATTAGTTATTATCAGAAAACAAGTAATAAATCTTAGTACCTTATTACGTTTTTCAAGTAATAATCTTTTATTACTTTATATATTACTAATAAGAAAAGTAATAAAAAATAATAAGTAAAATAATAAAAAATGATTACTTGAAAAGTAATAAGTAATAAAACAACAAAATTTATTACCTTTTTATCGGTAATAAGTAACACACGCTTATTACTTTTACCGGATAATGTGATAATTAGTAAAAGTAAAGTGGCATCCCTAATCAGCAGTAAACAAAATTTTGTGTTTTTTTTCTGAAATTTTTATGGTAGTCGAAGATGATTGTCATTTCGTGTGTGTGTATGTGTGTTAACAACCTTTTCCATAGTGAAATGATGGTTTTCATAAAAAATGTATACTTATTTGTCTAGTTATACTTCTCATTAATTAAAGTTAAAAGTTTCTATAACTAATAATTCTAATATTTTCTTTTTAGCTGGTGAAAGTGGTTCAGCCGATACAAATCGTGATCCACGTGGTTTTGCCATTAAACTGTATACAGATGAAGGTATTTGGGATTGGTATGTAAAATTATTTTTTTTATATTTAATATTACTGTTTAAAAAGAATAGAATTAGAAGATTAATATTTAAATTAAATATTTTTTATAGTGTTGGTAATAATACACCAATATTTTTTGTTCGAGATCCATTTTTGGTACGTGTTAAAAACATTCAAATATAAATGATATGATTTATAAAATTATACTCTATTTGATTTATGTTTTAGTTTCAAATGTTTATTCATTCACAAAAACGTAATCCTCAATCTCATTTAAAAGATCCTAATGCAGTTTGGGATTTTTTTGCGAATAATCCACAAGCAACACATCAAGTATGAACTATTACAATATATTTATTATTTATCTAACAATTTATTATTCTATTTAGTTTTTATTCTTGTATTCGGATCGTGGTATTCCAGATGGTTTTCGTCATATGCATGGATATGGTAGTCATACATTTAAAATGGTGAATGCTAAAAATGAATTTGTTTGGGTTAAATTTCATTGGAGAGTAAGTAAAAGTAATATGATCTCATAATCTTTGCTTATATAATAATATGTAATTTTAGTGTAATCAAAAAATTAAAAATCTAGAACCAAAAACAGCCAAATTTTTGGCCGGTGAACAACCAGATTATGCTCTTCAAGATTTATTTGATTCAATAGCTAAAAAAGATTATCCAAGTTGGACATTATATATTCAAGTAAGTATACAAATTTAGAATAATATTTTATTTTTATTTAAATATTATCTTACTGTTTAGACTGTAACAGATGCAGAAGCAAAAAATCTTCCATATAATCCATTTGATTTAACAAAGGTTAGAATCTATTGTCTTTTGAAATGAATATTGTAAATTTTTTTTGAAAATAATATATTTAGATATTTTCTCAAAAACAATTTCCATTACGTAAAGTTGGAAAATTAACATTAAATGAAAATCCTGAAAATTATTTTACACAAATTGAACAACTTGCATTTTCACCAGCACATATGCCACCTGGTATTGAAGCATCACCAGACAAAATGTTACAAGGACGTTTATTTAGTTATACAGATACTCAACGTCATCGTATTGGAGCAAATTTTTTGATTGTACCTGGTATATCTATATTTATTTGCTATTTGTTTACAATAATTTATACAATATTATTTTTGTTTTGCTAGTAAATAATCCTGAAACAAACAAAAATGTCAAAGTTTGTACATATCAACGAGATGGACCAATGAATACATCACAGAATTATGGTTAGTACGAATTTTTAAATGGATTAAATATATTTTCTATATTGTTGCTATTTAGGTGATCGTCCAAATTATTATCGTAATGAATTTCATGGTCCTGATGTAACATCACGTTCAGCACATATTGAACATGCAACCTATGAGGCTGGTTTATCCGATCGTCATCCATCACAAGATGAGGATAATTTTACTCAACCACGTGTATTTTATACAGTAAGATGACTTCACTTTTTACATTATTTGTCATTGTCTATTTATTTACATTTTTTTTTAGCAAGTACTAACTGATCAAGGTCGTCAGAATATCCTCGATAATATGGCCGAACATTTAGAACAGTGTACAGATAAAGATGTTATTAAACGTGCCGTGGCTGTTTTGGCCAACGTTGATGATGCTTTTGGAAAAAAATTGGCACAAAGATTAAAAGTTGATTTACCGAAAAAAGTACGTGTGTTTAAGAAATGAATCGAGGAAGTTAATGTTTGTCAGTATCTTTTAGAAATAGCACATCGGTAAAATGAACAAGCTCCATGCTAGATCTGGCTTGTGAATGATCCTCCTTTTCCTCTTTAATCCAAAACCGCTCCTCTTTCTCTTTTTGAGCTAATTTTTTTTCCTCTTTTTTTTCTCGAATTTTTTAGCAAAATCACCAGGATTCACGCTATTTTTAGATCTGAAAGTAGTTTCAGATATATTTTTTTATCAATGCCGTCATATGGAACAAAATTCAGTCACTCGTGGGTATAGAAAACAGTAGATGAATTCCTTGTGAGACGATGGTTAAAGTAAGGTGCTAAGGAATCAACATTCGTATGTACATTGTATAAAACCGGCGAATTAGATTGTGGGAACAAAGGATGGCAGTTGATAGTACAGCATATGAAGAAAGATAAATACCGTGAAAAATCAGAAAGTTGATAGAAAATATCACATTTGTTAGTGATGCTATTAGAAAAGTCAGATATGTTTCTGTATTAAACTAGAATAACTTTTTCCTGTGTTTGTTTTAGGTTTTTACTCGTGAAACACGGAAAAAAATACTTTATGTAGGATGAAATATAATTTCTTTGAGAGTCTTAAGCCACTTTGACGTGTACACAACATTGTCAGTACCGGTTTTCGGCCAAAAAATATGGCTCCACTTTTCCTCTTTTTTACCCAACGCTCCTCTTAAAGAAGTTTTAACATTCCTCTTTTTTCTGAAAGGACCGTTGGGAAGTCAGTGCTACATGATTGTCGTAATTTTGTTAATACATAAAGATGTTATTCACTAGAATAAAACCATTTCAGACATAATTCTAGTTTGACAAAATCGATGAAAACGTTTGATATTTGGTATTAGTTAGTTGACTTAAAATGAAATTTAGTGAACTAACACAATATTCCCAGATTAAAGATGATTATCGTCTGTATTGAGTGTGTTCTAAGAATACCGGATATTATCATCAAAAAATGTTCTCATGCTTAAACTAATAAGTGATTAAAACTTTTATCTTATACATGAGTAGTTTTCTCTGTTTTACAGAGACAATTTAGTCTGTAATCGGCAAAGATGAAACTAGAAGGGTATCTTCTTTTTCTTCTAAACTATTGGGAAAATTGTATCTTCCTTCACATGAAGACTAGACTTCAATACTAATTAGTAAACACCACAGATCTATTGATCTTTTGACCTAACTTAAAAATAGGACTGCTTGTCTGTATTTTCTCAAAATATCTCATAATACGTTCATTATAACCAATTGTTCACACTTGTTTTATATATTTTTTTTTTAGTAGACATCAACATCATCATCACTAGCCCAATCTGTTCGGTCGAAATATTAAAGAAAAAATTGGATATATGTAATAACAACAGCAATTAAATCCAAATGGTTTATTGTTGATTGGTCAATAAGAGAATAAGTCGTTTTTATTTATTTGTTCTGTGATCTTTTTCCAAGTGCAATTGTTGAACGTTATGTTTTCTTTTCATTATATGTGATTTGATATTACTATTTGTTTTCTACTTTTTTTTTTAAATACTTTTTATCGATAAAACAGATGGGCTTGTGATTGATTCTTTCTCCTCTTAATGTGATTTAATCAAGCTTCGTCATTTATGATTACATTAGCATTTTTAGTTGATCTGTTAGATATCTTTTTGTTTTAGTGGTGAACAATTATTTTCTTTTTCTTTAACAAACAAACATATAAGCTTAACATTGTTCACATATTTTTATTTTTACTTTTCTTGTTAGAATCGATAATTTAATAAAGTTACATTTAACGTAATATTTTTAAAAGAAAAATTTAGCTAAGATTTTGTTGTCATTCTCAACATAATCTACTCATAATTTATTATTCGTTTATTATAATTAAATTCCATATTCATTGTCGTTGAGTCCGAGAGTTCATTGTTGCTAACATTTCTTGTATGATAATACGAGTGAATGTTGGTAGCGATGTTACAAATATTCATCCCGTTTTGTAGAAAATCAATGAATAAAATTTGATCAGGAATAACAATATGTTTTTTTGTGTAAGAAAAGCTCTAGAGAGAAGCGTTTTATGTATTTAGTCTAGATGCTGCTAATTCAATTAGAAACTTGATACGATAAACTTCAGAGACCAACATGAATCGAGAATTTTTCTAGATCAAGATCGTTCAGAATCGTCTAGATATGAAAAAATTTTCGATTCAATTCGACTGAGAATTTCACAATTTTGTTTCGTTCGGTTTGACTATTGAAATATTTTTTTTTGAATCTTATTACAAACTCACCTTTGTCCTTTTATACGCAAAGGCACACTTTTCTTTGAATCTAATTATTTAGATAAATTTGCTTTATAATCAATAGAAACACTATTTAACTCCACACATATAAGTAGAAAATTTTTCTTTTTGTCAAACAAAACTACAAAAATATTGACTCACTTCAATTTGAATAAAAATTCAAAACTTTGATTCAATTCGATTTTAGTCTTTGATAAACTTCTGTAGAAAAATAAAGTATAATTCAAGTCATAAACTAACAATTTTTTGCATGACATCTACTTTTTTCAATTTATATACATCTTATACTAATATAAATAATATTAATTTAAATATTGGTATAAAGGGTGGCCCAGAAGTCCTGACTCGATTTGAATAATTAATTTTTCTATAGTGAAACAAGTGATAGTAAATTTGTCTCTATGAAGAAAAGATGCAGTAAAAAACGCTCTACAAGATGACTATTGATTGACCCCGTTAGCTCATCTAGTAAAAATGTTATAGGCTTAGAAATGTGCTTCACAAAAAAGAAAAATCAACCGTGAATCCGGTCTTGGTATTTTTGCTTTAACTCCTGTTCCTTAGATCCCCTAGAGTTCTTTTTTTAATAGAAGTGTCGCGAAATTCTCTACAAAATCCGTACCTAAACTTTAATTTCAGAACTTCAATCAAGAAAACTAAGCAAATTATAAACGAGGCGAAAAAAATAAAAACTTGGTAAATTTAGTTTGTTTTACTTAACCTTCTTCTTCTTCTATTATTTCCGTAAAAAAAGCGGAGCAAAAGCGACAACACAATTTGGGTACTTTCAAATGTGCTCTTTCTTGTGGTTTGTAAAAAGACTTTTTAGAGCAAATGGTGTGCTCGAGAATCAAGTTTCAAAAATATGTCAAAAATCGACAACCCCGTTTCCAACAGTGTACCCAGCAAGAAACGGAAAACGTGATCGAAGTTTTGATGTTGCAACTAGGTAGAGAAGAGCAATCATTTCTGATCAAAGCAAAACAAACCC
>CAJNOQ010005741.1:0-14752 GCA_905250885.1 Didymodactylos carnosus | reverse complement strand
CCCTCAGATCTCCAAATAATTCAGTTCATAATCGGACGACAAAAAATTGTTCTGATCATCGTTATCGAAGTGAATAATCATTCGACTTTCCTGATCGGCAAAAAGTCATATTGAAAAGTGTCTAATGTCGGAGTCGCTCAAACGTCGATCGCTCAAATGTCAGTCGCTCAAATGTCGGGGTCGCTCAAGTGTCGGGCGCTCAAATGTCGGGTGCTCAAATGTCGGGCGCTCAAACGTCGGTTGACGAAATTTTCCTATGGGAATTAATTGAAATATTTTCTGTCGTAAAGCAGTAGACATGCACGACTTTTATATGTATCTGGCTTAAATTTTTTTTGAGAAGCATTGGTTCAATTGAGACGTTATCGCACTCTGACACACTGTTGTTTATTAAAGTATACAAAACCAATTAAATCAGAAACTAAGACGAAATGGATTCTGTCTTCCTTCACAGTTTCCTCAAATTTTTGCATCAAAACTCAAAAAAATTTTCTGTAGAGCATGAAAGATGATGGATAATAAACGAGAATTTGTTGCACTGCATCTCGATATTTCGTACAGGAATATGTACGAATGACAATTCTTATAATGAAGCAAGAAGATTTCTGTTTTTATTTTTATTTGGTTATGCGTCCCTATTTTCAAGGGTCTATTCACATAGCAGCGCAGTGACCATCTCAGCATTTCTGAACATTTTATAAAAGTACCAAAATGAGCGTTTTCTAGAAATCTTCAAAAAGTGAAAGTCTAGATGGCATCCATAATAAGGAAGTTTGAGTATACAATTAATAGTGGATGATGTGTTTCGATCATTCGATAGATGACACTAAGTTGCGATCGACATTACCTGGCATCAAAGGTCTCAACTGCACTAACGCTGACAGTAGCACGCAATACAATATAAATAGACTAACCGAGAATCGTTGTTTCCAGTCAATATTTAAAACTCGTTTAAATTTGTTAAAATCATCATTGGATAACATTGGCTCGTGTGCCCATTCTTCATCGGAGGAAATTGATGTTGTAAGCGATGTAAGACCAGACTGAGTTAAGCAACTTGAAGTGTCTGATTGGACAGACACATCGTCCATCAATGATTCGTAAAATATGATGATTTTTCACAAGCTGTATGAAGAGACATAATACATATCAGAGAAGTTCTCTAATTGTTTTCTCACTTTTCCAGTAAAACAGAGCTTTTTTAGTACACAATTTATGATACTGATCAGCGCACTGTAACTCGTTTTCCTGGTGCGCTTTCTGAACTTGCAGCAACTAGAAAAGCCAAAATAAACCTCGAAAAAAACATTTCTCAGTGCTACTAGAAAGTTGAAAATATAAACTTACCTATTTCCGTCAATGATTTGTGCTCTCCAAAAAAACTTACATTTTTAGAAACCGCCAGGAAAGGGCTTACAAGACCATTGCTACCCTGAAACGCTTATGTTTAAATTATAGTGTCGAAAACCCTCTAAGCGTTTTCCGAAGATTTTGCCACGCTGTCGAGCATTCGGAAACACTTAAAGGTAGTGTTTCCTATACTGTAAGAAACGAATAACTCTAGTGAAACTTCTTGTGCCCAAGATCTTGGGTTAAGAAATGTCACAAGATCTTGGATTCTTGAAACTTACACTCAAGAGCTTGAGTGAATCGAATAAAAATGTTTTGAAGTATTGTGATGAGATTTTTTTATATTTTCTTCTTTATATGGCAGCCATGATCATCAAATATACAATTACACGTAGTCATAGGCTCATCCTTGAACAGCTTTGCTCAAGAAAGGAAAATTTTCGAATTTATGCTGAATATAAAAGTTTTCGTACTTATCTACAAACAACGATGTCAAACAAAACGCTAATGCAAGAATTATCAAGATCTTAGTGCAAGAATTCAAGAAACTTCAAGAGGTTTAAGGTCGTCGGTTCTTGGAATTTCTTTCGTTTTCTTTCCAGATCTTGAGTCAAGATCTTACTGAAAAACTTCTTGGTTTCATAAAATTTCATTACGGAAGCGTTTTCGAGGGTCTGGAAGTAATCTTGATAATCCATTCTGTCGGGTTTCAAGGATACGTTTTCATTTAGAGAATAGTCACGAACACAGATTCTCACATTGTAATAAACTTTTCAACGGCTCTGTTCATAAGGTATAGACGTAATTCTAATTCAGTTCTTTTTGAAAGAACAGAAAATTTTGTTTTTACAAAATATTCACAAAAAAGCCAAGTTTTCAAGGAATTTGCTCTGTAGAATTTTGAAAAGTATGAAAGATATAAAACAAAATATTTTGCTAAATATCCGCTCGACAGTTACCGGAGCCTCTATTTCTTTGAAAAGATCTCATGTCTAAGTTTCAGGAGCGAAAAGAGAACTGTTCTACCCCTGATGAAAAGAGCTAGTTCTGCATTAAAAGGTTTATTACTTGGTGATGAACTGTTCATCACTACTAAGCATCTGCGAACATACTTAAGTTTATATTTTCAACCTTCTAGCAGCAATAAGAAGTGTCTTTTTTCGAAGTTTATCTTGGCTTTTCTAGTTGCTACAAGCTCAGAAAGCGCACCAAGGAAACGCGCCGCAATGCGACTGATCAGCATCATAAATTATCTATTAAAAAACTTTATTTTACTGGAAAAGTGAGAAAACAATTAAAGAGCTTCTTTCGCAGTAATCATAGTTTATGTTATTTATCATGAGGAATAAGATTAGAAATTGTTCATATAACTTACATAACATCAATTTGATCATATTTTCAATGGAAAACATTCATGATGGGAAGAACATGCTTAATCTTTGTCATGATCTATACATATGTGAAGAAGAAAAGTGTAAAATATACAATTATCATAGACGTATACTTATATGAAAATCAGTTCACTGTGAGATGATATCTATTGCTGCTATATTTTTTTCCATCTCTCTTTCTCTCTCTAATGAGGGTATATTAATCAGTTTTTCGTTTAGATATGTGTTTCACGTTGTTTTCTACCAAACATAGGGACAACAATATAATTACAAAGATCTCGTAAGAAAATAGACATGTATATTACATTGTACCCTTTTCAAAATTAAAAGAAGAAAAAAATGGCATACTGTTTTTACATATGTTTGTTGCGATAAGATCAATAATGATAATAATTCTGTTTCAACAAGTGTTTTCTGTGCGTATTTAACACATAAAAGGAAGAAGAAGAGAGGGAAATGTCAAATTGTAATTATAGATCCAAACGGATTTGACACGTTACATTGTTACTTGCATCATATTTACTCTTTCTCAAGTTAGAATATGTTCATGCACATTCATCATTAATGATAGTTTGCGCGATGCGAAATCTAGCAGAAATAGAAAAACAGGCGCGTTGAGTGATTGCTGCAGAACCTTGAACCGTTATCAGACGCTTCTCGTTAATCTCTCGAAATAGAGTTGTCCTAATAGATTCATAAACTTAACATTTGAAAATATCCCAAATTTGCTTTCTATTTTATGAACGAAAACTAACATGTTTGTAACGATTCATAAATAAAACTTATATACTACATGATGAAAAAAGTCTTATGAGAACGGAATAACTGGATGATAAGGTTGACACTCTAAAAAAAGAAGTGTTTTAGTAAACTTTTCAGAGATTTAGGAGAGTATCATCATGCGGAACCCTTTAAGATTTAGTAAACGAGGGTTTATCACGTTAATCAACCCTTTTTTCCATCATGACTTTTTTATTTTAATAAACCCTTTACTTGTCCGATAAATTCAAAAAAGGTTCGTCATGGTGACACAATTCTAAACTTTATAAAGATTTATTTGACGGCCTTTTTAGATTTGATAAATCTGCTAAGGTCATTCTCTATACTGAGCTTGAACAACGATGCAGAAGAAAATTGGTATGATATGCGTCCAGTTGAGAAACAACATGTAAAAATGTCCGGGTTTTTTGAGAAAAACGTTTCTGTTATATAGAAGTGCACGCTGCTCGAACCAGGGGACATACTCAAATAACCTAGTCATTCTAGTTATAATTCTTATGTTATTCAACGTTCACGCTTTCGTGTGCTCTATAGTATATGCTGCTCATTGATAAATAACATCCAGGTAAAAATTGGTGTTTATGACTCCTTTGCTTCTGTCCAGTTTTAGCTGATCCCTCCTCTCTTCATCTGGATGTCTCTTAAAAATGAGCGACTTTTTATAACTGAGGAAAGAGTAGCACAGCCAAGTCTTATGTCAATCCATTCACAACATTTAGAGATATGGTTGTTAGTAGAGGTCAGCTGGTTGTACAGACAGATTTTTCAGCAACAGCGTTTTGATCAAAATATCGTAATTTGCAAATGCGACTGACTTCACAGTTAAAATATTCAGATTTCATTTATCTTTTGATGACAAAATAGAAATTGCTTATTCTAAAGGACTAGAGAAGTTTTTTACTATACCGTTACTGATTTTTAAACTGCGTGATACCTGCTGAAATTTAGCTACACGTTGTATAAACTCCTTCTGTTCTTAAAATATTCTTTATACTTTAGAAACCTCTGTCTACTACTCTATGGCTTAGTAAATTACGTCAACCTTTTTAGGTTAAGGAAAAGGGCCAATGAATCTTTCTGAGTTTATTGTAACGATTCATGAGTATTAAGATGAAGGGTTTGAAAAAATCTTTTTCTCGTAGTACCACTTGCTTGAATACAGGGCTAATAAGTCTCAAGCTGTCATTGTTGATGATTTAAGAAAAGAAAAAATGGTTGCTTTGTTACCACTTGCAGAAATGTTAATTAGAAGCAACTGCCACTCTCATGAGTTGAGCTGCACTGTAGCGTCCTCTCTGGAGCATTTCTGGTCAATTTGGTGGCCCTTATCCGTCTTTGTGTTGGCACTAGTGTCATCTATTGTATAAGATGGAAATAAATAAAATTATGGATTTAAAAATCTGATCAACATTCAAAAGTGTTAATCACAGAAGGAATGCAGTGTTTGCTGATTAAAGCACAAAATTCCATTTTTTACTCATGTAAGGTTCCTATTGAGGGTAAAATTTACACCGTACATCTTGTAAGCACAGACATAATTCTCCATTCAATGTCGGCGATTTCATCATGTGTTGATTTGCTCCTTAATTTATGGCATTTTTTGATAAAATAATGAGCTAAAACGAAGCTAATTTATTTGAACTATTTAAAATTAATTTAGCCAACCACTCTAACTCTTATTTTACACAATTGTGCGATAGATAGTTATTTCAACCAGTTTTTTAATAATAAATTTGAATACATCCTTCACTGCAAGTTACTACTATGTCATCGAATTCGCCGGTTCATTACTGATGATATTCAAAATAGGATTCGTTAGTGATTTGTGTTGAAATATTTTGTCCGACAAAATTTCATGAAAAACCGTTAATAGCGATAAGATTAATGTACACCGCGACCATATTCTGAATGGGTTACATGAATTTCGGTCCACGAATTTTTTGTCTCGGACTTTCGGACTAGCCTTAATTTACCTAATTAATTTTATAAATAATTAGTAAACTTCATGGTGCTCACGTAGCTGAAGTTAGCAGCGGATTCGACTATTTTATGAAAACATTCACTCCGACAACTGTGCCAACATCGAGCATTGCTGTACCAGACTCAATTTAGAACTTTCCATCCGATGACCTGTTCAGCTTTCATGCTTATTATCCCAAAAAGTTTTAAACAACAAAGTACCAGTTTTTCCCACGGACAAAATACACGAAACTTCACATTTTAACAAAACATTCGCACTGCGAACTGTGCCATCATAAATTTTATTTGTGCCAGGTAGAACTCGTCGAGCTCTATCCAATGGTGTATCGTACAAGGATACATCTCAATCTGAACCATATGAAATATTTCAAAAGCTCGTTTTTCGGGCGGTCTCTACAAACCGGTCTCAGTAGACACGTCCGTACTGGGTCGCGGACGTTTATCAAATGCAATAGCCAAATCGTATTTTGAAATTATAAAAGAAGTAGTGTTGCAAAAGAAAACGCGACCCCGACCAGCTGATTTTGTTACAAAGGTTTATCAAAGTACTGTAGCACGTTTCAAGGCTGGACAGTTCGGTGTAACACAATCAGCTCAACCGAGAAAGCCTTTAGATGTACTTATACCCGAAACATGGAGACAACGTGGTAGAAAATTACATACAAGAGGCATTTATTTCAGGAGGATAAAAAGAAGTCAAATCACAATCAGAAAAACCTCTAATCGGCCACGGTAATCCGAGTAACTGATATTTGACATTTCTGTTATATGACGGCTCTAATTGTAGATCTACTACTAGTGCATCCGATGCATCTCCTCTTCGGGCAACTTCAACAGATTCTCAATCAGTTGATTCTTTGGATATATCGTATGATGCTGAATCAGTCATTAATGCAAAGACAAAGAGGAGTAGCACATCCGTGGATGACATTCAATCACAGTCAACTGTACCATCAAATCCTCATGAAGATCTAGCGGATGATTTACAGCTGGTCGATCGATCAATAGATCAACGTATATTATCAACTGTTTCAGTAAATACAATTGATAATACTAACCCGAGAACTTCACGGGTTCGGACAGCTATTAGAAAGTATGCACACGATTATGTCACGGATGATAGACTGTCGAATATCTATATTTTCTAAACGAACGGCATCATCATTTAGTTCATCTTCTAAAGAAAATAATCAAGCAGAAAACCAAATACGGGGTCCTCGTTCAGCAACAACGATGCATATTACTACACGTTTGAAACATAAACGTCAAAAATTTAAATCGCCGAGTAAAACACCGTTACAATATCCTATGAAAATAACTTCATTACTTGGTCCAGCTTTACACTAGCCAAAATATGGAATAAATCGATGTGTATTGGATGGTCAAATCTATACTGTTTCAAATACTTGTTCATTAGATTCGATATTATTCTTCATGTATTATCTGTACAGTACAAGTGGCCACGAATATAAAGAAATTTTCGATAGAAACACACTGCCTATTTATTCTACGTTACGTAAAACATTTCAGCTAGTCGAAACAGCTAGTTGGGACATTGCCCGTTTATATTGGCTAACAACTCATAATAGATTAAACAAAGCCACGTCCACGAATCATTCAAATAATTTCTATGATATTTTTGGTACACTAGACGAAAATACGTATCATTTTATAAGACCAATTCAAAAATATAGTATCATTAGTGAATGTTCAACTCCAGATTATCCTAGGCGACAACGAGTTCAAAGAAATACCGACATTACTTTAAAGTAAGATGTATACCTTTTTTCATGAATGTTGGATGAATGGAATGCCTGCAACTCTGCTTTTAAGCAGCCTATTAAAGGTGTGTGTGTGTGGTGCTAATTAGGCCCTACTAACAGCTTCACAAAACAACACCCAATTCTTTTCTACCAGCAGCAACGATTATTATTAGTTGAACGATAAAAGTTTTGTACAAAAAAACTATTTGTACAATGTTGAACTTCAATAAAAATAGCTAATGTTCTTCTTTGTTGTTCTGAGAGGAGGTGGCGGAAATCGTGATGCTGATGTAAGGAAGGCGAAAAGAAAATAAGTATTGCAAACTAAAATACTAAATTATAAAATATTAAATATAAATTAAATATAAAATTTAATTTATATAAACTATTTAAATAGAATATTGAAGCTCCTCCTTCCCTGTATATGAGAGAAGAAGAAGAAGTGGTTTGAATTTGAAGATTAATCAGAAGAATTCTCCTGTATAAATGTGAGAGAGAGAGAGAGCGAGAAGAAGAAGAGAAGAGGAGAGATCTGAATTTTAAGTTAAGAATTGACAAGAATCCTAAAAGAATCGAAATTTACTTTCGACTAAGACTTATTTTTCGTTTTTGTTCCCCGGAAACGACTTGTATTATTTATTAATTTAATACATAATTTCTTTCTTCTATTATCTCTCTTACTAAAACCCGCGAAACTTCGAAGTTTTAAGAATTTCTATAAACTGTAATAAGATCAAGCATGGAGAATAATGTAATGGCGATGAGCCGTTACAGGGGGGCCCAGCATGAGAGTAAGTAGGAGATAAAACATTTCGGATCGCAATCGAATGTTTTTATAAACCATGCGAGATCAAAACCTTCAATTCTATCACATCATTCTTCAATTCTGCTAGAGCTAAGTTCAGTTCTATTTCAGTTCTGCTGTGAAAATATTCAATTCTGCTGACAAGGATTCAATTCTGCTTAACTTGATCGGTCTACGTATTTCTAAACATTCAATTCTGTCTCAGCATTGGAAAAGTAAGTAGACTAATCAAGTTAAGCAGAATTGAAATAGAATTGTACTTAGATCGTAATAGAATTGAATGTTTAGGAGCACGTATACATCATTGTTCAATTCTGCTGGAGCCATATTCAATTCTGCTGTATTGTAGTCGAATTGTAGAATTGTAGGAACTCTGCCATCCCTCGTTAATTCGGGAGATCTAATCATATTGGAATTATTATCGCATTTTGAACCAGTTGAGTATGTTCAATCATTTTACGATTTGGATGAAAGATTGGATAATCTGTTGAACGAAAAACAATTTTTAACTAATGTCGATAGTTTATCGTTTCTACCATCATTCACATTCGATTGCCTTTGTTTCCGTGTGTTACCACTTAGTTTATCCGATATCATCTCAATATCGATTAACGGAAACTATATGGACAGTTTATCATTAAAGTTTAGTTATCTACCCGAGAAAAGCGTTCCAAACAATCGCTTACTTATCAAATTAACAGTCAGATTCCAGACTATCAGAACTAGTATAGCTTTTCGTTTTAGCTACTTCATTTAAGGAGAAAATCCAAAAATACTCGTCCTGACGGAATTTTGGTCAAGATAAGATACAATGAATCGATCGTAAAATGACGAAATCACCATTGAATAAAATGAGACGAGAGACTACGAATGCTTGCAATAAAAAATGCGTCAAGAAGCTCCAAAAGCGGGGGTTTGATTAGAAGAGGCTTCTTTAGTGTTAGAAACGCATTTTTCTTGAAGTGCATTATAGATGGTATTATTGCAGGTGATGTCAAATTTCTTTAATGGAGCCACAGCGCAATCTTTGGATTTGAAACTTTATCATGCAAATAACTCAACATGCTTCATAAGACAAGAAAGATGATTCCTCCATTATGGATCTTAAGAGTAAAGAACAGTTTCTCGAAGATTCACTCTAAAAGCCCACTTGAGCCCAAATGAAGATCATATTCGTAATTCACACCAAAAGCGTGATAATTTATAGAAACTTACTTTATTGTGCTGGATTATTCCAACGCTGCAGTCTCTTCCCGATTGTGTTAAGTAAAATTCTTGTTTATAAACTGTTGATGGTAATACATACAGAAGAAATCCATTTGCCTATGGCAAGTAAGCTAGAACATATGCTGCTGTTAATAGATATCGTTGTCATCTAGCGTTTAACTCTTGACAAACTAAGCTAAATGATATTATAAATTGTGGTAATCAGCTTCGTATGATTATTATTGGGCCGATAAATAATTCTTTTTGTTTTTGAAGTTATTCTTTAAAAGTTTCTTTTTGATTTGTTTTGCGAGGTAGCACGTTTACGTGATACAATTATGGTTAAAGGGTTCATATAACATTAATAAAAAATGGTATGATTTAATGGAGGAAAGTGTTAAAGCCATTACAGACTGACCAATAACTGTTGTAAACGTCAACTTTGTTAGACCTAAGAACACTTTTCTTGATTTCCTTCACTGACTATCTGCAAAAAGTGAAAACTTAGCAGTGGGTTGGACGACTTTGAAAACTTCTTTTTTTTAGCTGTGAGTGAAGCTTTCACCTTGGCTTCGAGAAAACTACATGGTTTCGTCCATTAGTCTGACGTTTCGAGTAACGTATTTCTATACCGGACAGCATCTGACAAGAATATATTACTTCATCGTTGCCAATCACAACAAAACCAGAAATACTTAACTATTTAATGGTGCTGGAAAGCGGAAAGACGAATTTCGCTCTTTTTTTCATTACTATTCGAAAAGACAGCTGTCAGTATAATAACTTTATTTCGCAGAAAATTTACCACTGTCTCCTATCATTAGATTCTTGGAGGAAAACAAGACTGAAATATTGTCTTCTCACTCATAACAAGAATAGTTTTGTTGCCTAACTGGGTCATCTCTTGATATGTCGTATTATCATGTGAGCAGCTGGTTTCTGCATGCACCCAAAGAGAGAAAATGATCATCGTAGCTTCTATTGAATTCTATAATATCATTGTATTAGTGCTCTATGGCTCCGCTTCATATCGCATATCGCCTTGATGTAAGGAAAAACTGGAATGGACCGCTCGTCAACTGCCAAAGTTGCTATCGCCGCTCCTATACCAGTATTTCCGCCATACATTGTTCATGCAATCAATTTAGGTACAAACCAAAACGTAATACTCTTTCTTCGTGCTAGTATCGCGTTGCACACTACATCGCCGAGCTGATGCACTATTTTGCCGTTTATAAAGCAAATAAAGATAATGATGACATCTCTTCGTGAATAGCATCATTCAGTTCAACCATGAACAAGAAAAAAGAGCCATTGGGTTATCATTTTAGCCACGTCAAGTAATGATGTCGATGCATTGTATTCGAAATAGCAACAAAATCATTGGCATAGTCGATAAATTGTCAAGATAAATAATAATGCCAACATTTCCAAAATTTTTTTGCTTTACTAATAAGAGTATTGATTTTGAACAAACATATGATGTAAAACTCCTTCAAATAATGTCGAATATTATTTCTGAACGACGAATAGGCTTGAATTTTCTTTTGTTTTGAAAAAGCAAAGTCTAAAAAAACAAATTTGTGGAGAAAATAATTTTTTCCGAAGTCAATTTGTGCTCCGAAAGGCCATTTTGTTTTGATTGATCCTAAAAAAAGAATGTTTATTTGGCGAATCATACCACGCTTAAACTTATTAAACCATTAGATGGACTGTAAAAAGCTCTATGCAAACCATAGAATAAGATTTTTTTTCCATTGACTTTCTGATGCTTTTATAAACGAACTGTTTTTTTGGTTCTTTTTAAGTTTTATATTTTCTACCAAACTGATATTCTAGTTGATGGGGCATTTTGAAAAAAAAGAATTTTGATATAAAAAACGTAACCAAAACTAAACTTTAAATACATCATTCGAGAAGGCTTGCAAAGATCTATCTGCAGTTCTATTTAGTTCAAACTCTAAAACATGCGATACCTCAAAATGACCGGCAGAATGTATTGACCAATCAAGTTACAAAAATGTTTTCAGTGTTGCTGTATCTGAATTTTATTGCAACGAACTGAAGTTCAGGTTTAAACTTTGTTAGCCACTTTTGTTCTCCAGACTTTGCTTTTTCAAACAAAACCTAATTCAGACCGATGCTATGTGAAAAACGAGGCTCGACAATTGCTTTTCTCCAAAGCCTATATGTTCTTTCTTTCTCTACACTTTTGATCGATTTTTGCACCCACCATTATCTGTGATTGTACGGATTCGAGGAAAAGATAATTCGAAAGTAGAAGAGTCGTACATAATACAAGTGAAGTTCGTTTTCGGATATTTTCTTTAGCTATCCTACAATTAGTGCATAAAATGAGTATATTTTTCAGAAAACTCTATCGTTTCTGGCATAATTAACATGTGATGTACAGAGAAAACTCTATTGTTCCTCCTATCAGATAATTAATCGTCGCATAATATCCTTCGTAGTGAATATATACTATAGTGCTTGATATGATGAAAGCTATAGCAGAATGTATGATAGGATAATGAATCAGCTGATACGATAATGTGAATAATATGCTGTAGAAGATAAATGTAGGTAAATAAAATTCGAAACATATTTTTGTTTCTAAAGGATAAAACACTAGGTTCTTTCACTAAGATATTTCCGGTTTAAATTAATTATCTACGTAGCTTATGTCATAGCTAGAAGTTAACTGGTTATAGAAATGTTTCACTCAATTGGCTTCTAATCTTCGCAGTGTGTAGTTGGCATCTAGTTTGAATATCGATATTCTGTAAGTAAATCTTATTTTTTTTATACTAATTGAGTTTAGAGAGTATATTTGTAGAAGAACATTCTTCAAATGAGAACAGAATTTGAACTGCTCTGTTGAAGATAATTTTCTAATCAACATTATATTTTCTCTTTCTTATTCTACACCATGTTCGATGATGTTGACAAACGTGTCTAAATGATTTTATATATAAAATCAAAATTATTCCCATGAAATTAATCGAAATAATAATGATAATATGTGTTTTGACAGTATTCGCTCTCGTATAAAATAACTCTAAGTAACAGGTTTGTTTTCATCTTTAATGTTTTTGTCTTTGTCAAATGGTCTTATTTTATCAACTCTATCTTTGATTCTTTACCTACTAACGCCGCAATGTATAGAAGATGGTATACACTATATGTTCTTTTCATATAATTTATAATTGTTTTTTTTTAAGATGTTGTCCGCACTTTGACTGCATTATTATTTGAATGTATACGATTGATTAAGCTTTAGGACTCAACAATGGTGTAGTGTGTTTATCATAATCATGATCATCATCTCATCATTTAATTATATTTCTCGTTGAAAACCTATACACGATTGTTTTTTTCATACTTTATTATATTGATTTTAATTGATTTTGTTTTACATATCAATATCATTTTCTTTGAAGATGTCATAGCGGTTATTAAAAACGATGAATAGAGACAATGTTCATCAATGTTTATAATCACTGTACAATTGGTTTTATTGCTAAAGAAATGTTTAATGAGTCTATTTTTTGAACTAAAAGTTGACATTGATATTAGTAATCGAACTGTGTAGACAATTCTAATTTAGTAGAAGAAAAAAAAAATCGATGATTCTTACTGTTGTTTTTTTGAACGATGTTATTTTTAAAATAGTTCTCTAATCTTTTAACAAATATATGATATTTATCAAATCTGAAACTTTAATGTAACATATATCTTCTAAAACCCATATTCGTTATATAGCGAAAAATACAGTGGAGATATCATTATCAGAAATGTTCAAATATAATCCATTTCAGCCAATAAGTTAAATATTTTGTATTTTTAATTTCGTTTTGTTCATTTTATTTCCAAAATGAGACATTACTCAAAATCATTAAAAGGAAATTTGATATTTATATGTACACTTGATTAGAGTACTACGACAACGATGAGTATCTGCAGATGATGCGTACCAATTTTATTTAAATAATTACGTGTATTTTATTATATACATACGCACAAATGATATATCTTTATAAATTTTTTAGATTTAGCTGTGTTCAAGTAAATGTTGTTAATATCGTTTACACACATATCTGAATGGAATAAATTATACACGTATAGTCATTTTGCTAAATGTTCGAAACGATCAAGCCTCATTAAACTTAAAATAGAGTATATATTGACAAATATACAGTATCGAATGATCTAAATAAAATTAAAAACGTCAATTTACATTTTATAAGAGCAAAACATTTAATTAATTTGAGTTTTATTTTTTTCTCATTTTGTCGGTGATTTGACATTCCCAACTCGTCGTCGATGTTTGTTTTTTTTGTTGTTGTTGTTAATGCCATTTAATTTTATATGAAACTTATATATATGTGTACATAAGTTTATATCAGGCAAGTATTTCGTACAAAACCTATAATGTCTCTATTCTTTCTCTTTGTACATCTTTATGTTGATGATGGTAATATCGATATAAACAAAAATATGATACACCTTCGGAGAAGACTTGAATGGACTATAAATTGGATATTAATAATTCTCACTTATTAGAGAATATAATATGCATTCATCTAATCTATCAAAAGTCAACAAGTATTTTTCAATAAAGAGAATCTCATGAAGAAATTTTAGTATATAAAACCGCATGTACACTCGTGAACATCGGAAAATGGTATGTGAGCACGCGTAAAAAATATATTCTACGTCGTGAAACTTTGACAAAAGTTCTCCATAGGGTACGAAACCTTCTAGAAAGACATAAGTTTGTACTGTTATCTTGAATAAAATTTATTGACGATAGATGGAAAATATTCCATGATTTTAAGTTGTCATTTTTCCTTTTAATTCTTGTCTATTGTTATTATCTGTTGAAATTGTTGAAGTTTTTCTCGTTCTTGTTTGACACAGAGACAAAACATTTCAACTTGCAATGACCTTTCTTAATCGTCATTAATGATTATTATCTAGCACTGTCAGTTTGTCTTATTTGTTATTGCTGTGACCTAATCTTTTTTTCGCTTTTCTGTCATATCTGTCTGTCATAGCCAACGAACTTCATGATAAACTAGAAAGTCCGGAAAAAAACTTAAAAAAAACATAATTTTTCATTTTTTTCGTGAAAAAAAATATCTTGCTTATCCCTTACTTTTATCTCACGAGGGAACCCCACAAAGTGATTAAACGCTTTTTGCTCGGAATCTAATGGGTTATAGGTTATCGACCATGCTGATTACGAATACGACCATGCGGCTTCCGCATAGCCCTTTAAAGACCTGGTTTTCCAGAAAACGAGTTTTTCAGAAACCCCAAAAAATAACCCGAACAGTTCTTAATGAGGCATGATTGTAGCCCGCACATTTCTGATTAAAATGAGACCTCTCCCAACTCCACATGACCTTTCTTTGCAAAGTTATAGAATTTACACGAAGAGCCCTAAATTAATTTCTTCTTATTTCTGTAGCTTT
>CAJNOQ010005740.1:0-14752 GCA_905250885.1 Didymodactylos carnosus | reverse complement strand
TCTTGTGTACATGTATGAATCAGATTAATAACGATGAACATCATCCATATTCAATTGATCTAATTCAACGATGCATCGATGATGTTATGATAAAAAAAGCTTCAATTGAACAACAATATGAACATTTGCATAATTTGTGTCAAACGATTAAACCATTAGATATCCATCAACGGAAAAATATTAAAAATGCCATACTCTTATGTTCTTATAATTTCGAGCAGGTCATTTTTTGCTTATTAATTGTAATTCTCGTGAGGACAGGACTTATTTAGAGTTATACTGATTGTTAGACCTTATGAATAGTTATTAAACATAATAGTAGCAAACGAACTACATCTAAGAATAGATTCTCGGTTTGTATTCTGACGTCTAATTTAGCACATTTTTTTGTAGCTCAAAAAAAACTTGCACATGTTACAATGCAACATGCAAAGACTTGATTGATGAGAAAAAAAATCATTTGATGACATTTTGATGTATGATATCAGCGTATGATCTAATTTCTAACGAAAATTTTTTAGTTTTTTAATTAAAACTACTGTGATATTCAATTTCCTTTGTCCTTAATTTTTTGAGTGAACATTTATATACAATATTTGATATGTTGATGAAAAATGAATGAAGATCGGTCATATTATTATTTTACGGATGATCGATTGATGACGACCATAAATTATTTTCTCTTTCTTTACTCCTTTTTTTAGCAATAAAATTAATTTTAACTTAAATTTTTTTATGTGAAGATGTATGTTGAGGAAATTATAAAAGAATGTTTGAGTTATGTATAAAATAACAGAAATACGAGTTGTTGTTCATCCGTAGCGTTTTGATTATTCTATTTATCGTTTAGAACATTTCTATTGCTTTAGATTATAGTTATTTGTTTTCCATTTTTCTTTTCTGTTCTGTATATTATATATCCATCGTTATTAATGGAACCTATCTTAATCATAAATCAAATAGAACGTTGAAAAAAATTTTAATTTAATCACTACCTAGTGGCGGAGCCACCAACGGGGCTAGACTGGGCTGAGCCTTGCCTAGAAAGCTCTGAACTCCGCCTAGACAGTTTTTTAAAATTTTTCCTGAAATTCAGCTTAAATTTATTAGCACTACTTCAGACCGAACTTCAGAAAAGTGATGGACTGAGCCCTGCCTAGTACGAAATCCTGGTTCCGCCGCTATCACTACGATTTATCTGGTCTTCTAGTTTTTCCAACGAGTAAAATCGTAAAAAGTGGACTTTTATCGCGATAATTTTTACTTCACTTTGACAGTAACAATAAAAAAGTTTTTTAACTCAAAATCAGTATATTGTTGCAAAATGTTACTAAATTTGTATACGCACATGTACATTCTTCTGCAAAGAAACATTGCTCTAAAGCGCAAGTCATATCATTTCATCTTTGTGTGGTGCTTTTTATAAACGTTCTTAAAGAATCAAAAGGATTTTTCCAACTATTTTTTCCTAAGTGTCGATGCTCTTAGAAAACTTTTTAAAGATCTTCCGAAAGCGAGTTTTACGAAAATTAGGGTTTTCAGGCCGTTTTCACCTTATATTAAAAAGTTCACTATTCACTCAAAAAACATCAGCTCAAGTTCAAAACTTCAGGATATGATTAATATTTTCGCTAAACGTGATTATAAGATCAAGTCGAGAAAACATATTTTTCTTAATAAGTTTTGCAGAAGCTCTGTCGTTTCTAGTATCGTCAGATATTCGCCTTAGAGCAAAGTGTTCTCTTTACGATAAGACCACTCTAAATTTTTTCACTGATTTTTCGCATCGATATAACGATCACACGTAATGTCCTGGAAAAGGTGATTTGTCTAATACTACATGTAATGATCGAAACACTTTGCAACCTCTCGAACGGTTGGTCTGATCCAGTCTAAATTTTCACCACATACTTCAGACCGTATCTTAGATGCTGAGATTTTTTAACACTAGACACCATTTACTGGAAACTAATTATTGTGCTCTCTCTCCAACCAGGATTACCACTACTACTATATTATTCTATTGAAAAACAAAAAAAATAGAAATAAATTCTTCTATCCCTTCATCATCATTGTCGTGATTCATCCATTATATTTAAATCACAGTAAAGAAGAAGATGACGAAGAGCAAAAGAAAAGAAAAAAACAAACGAACAGTAAATGGCAGCAGCGGGAGAAGATTATGATCAATTGATTGACGATAACGTTGTCAATGTAAGATAATGTGTAAGATGGAGGTGTTAGAACAGTTAGAATGGAACGGTAATGTGAGTGGTGGCGGAAGCACGCTAGTTTTGGTTGATGGCGGTAACTGGTCTCGAAGAGTGTTGTATCTTGCAATACTCTTCGCACAAAAGACCGGTTTATTCATCAACGTTGCGCTTTTCAACCCAAAACCGCCACCCACCATAGGAAAGTTGTCTTTGGTAAGACCGACACCGTTTCGACGTCGCATAGATGGAAGAAGGAGACGTAGAAGAAGAAGTTGATAAGAGAGATGTGATCTTTCACTTTCAATAGCTTAAGTGAGAAAAGAGAAAGATTATGTGTCAGTAGTTTCAGCATCAGATGAAAGTCGTAAATTACACCACTGCGCTCACTTATAGTAGAATACATTCCAACGATTAACAAAAATTGACATTAAAGACCTGTTTACATCACGTAAGGGAAGTTAGCAGCAGATTTCTATATTTTCGACTAACATTTTTTATTAAAGCTGTGCCATCTCTAGAAATAAGTGTGCCAGATAGAACTCGATGAGCTCTATCGAATGGCACAATCTTTTCTAGAGATGGCACAGCTTTAATAAAAAATGTTAGTCGAAAATACAGAAATCTGCTGCTAACTTCCCTTACGTGTTTACATCACACCATTTTCAATCTCCGCCTAGAGTACTGTCCAACATATATTATAGAAAACAATTGTCTATGCTGTAGCAACGCAACAGCAGCTAAACATCAACAACGCTTAAGAAATCAAGCTTTCCACGAAAAGTTACCACTATAATTTTAGGGGTTGCATTCTCTATATCGAAAAGAGATATTACACGACCGTAATAGTTTTTTTCGTGCAATCACTGATCGCATACATGGTACTGACGATCTTTGTGAACATTATCGAAAATATGTCATTGATTATATAACTGCAAATAGCAATGAGTTTTCGAAATATGCGTGGCGATCTGCGACATCGTTATCCATTGTTAGTTAAAATGGCAGATAGTTCACAACCAGCTGATAAATTATTAATAAGATCATTACAGGGTGTCCCAAAAGTCCCCGTAAAAGTATACGAACTGACAAAATTTCAGTGGCCATTGGACCGGAGAGATGAGAGTTTAAAAAACAAATAAGATTTGAAAAAGTATGGTTATAACTACTACGATAAAGTTTTACTTATGGATACCTATCCATAGTATCCATCCGTCCATGTGAATATTTTTGCAACGACGAATCTGTTTTCTTTAATAGCAGAAGAATATCTTGCATAATCCAGAGAAGTCTCCAAGAAAAGACTTTCACTCTTGTTTTTCTTCTACAAACATTTTTGTCCTAATTCTCCACGCTTGCTATTTTTGATGTATCAAATGAACTCTTGAATTTTTTAGATGACATCTTTTTTTGAAAACCTTTTTTAGATCATTTCGTGTGTTCCTTTTTCCAATAGAAATAAACAAGATTTAGGATATCTTAGATCAGGAATCCAGTATTTTCCAGAGGGATTTGGCTATTAGCCGACTCGAGGTCAACTCATCTTAGATTCAGGTAAAAATCGAAAAGGTCTATCAGATACTAGTATCATTTTTCAGAAATCATTAAAGCGGCCGCAATAAAATTACGAAATACTGCTGAAAAATACAGGATGTTTCAAAAGTCACTTTACACTTGACACTGTACGTGTTTTACGTCTTAAAGCCTCTTTTACGCACAGAGCTTGCCAGTTGAAAAGCCAGATAGAAATTAGTACGTGCTCAAAAAACTGAAGTGGCCATATCTGCTCTGAATTCGAACATGACTGTGATTTCGCCTTTTCTCTACAGTATTGTATGACTGATTCATCTATTAGAACACTGTTTTAAGTCAATTCCATTCCATCGTATCGTTAAACCCATTGTCAAATTTTCTACGTGACTTGTCTCACCAAAACGCGAAAATAAAAAACGCGTTTTGATCGGTTTTTTAGTACGAAAAAACGGATTGGGTGATGCACCTAGTGTAAGACAATTTTCAATTAGATGCTACTAGTGAGAAATCGCTTTGTTGTTCATGATGAGAAACAGTAGCTATCGTTTTGTTCCGTGAAGATTGAGTTGCACAAAGCTATATTCAGTAGATAAAATTGCGGCACTTCAATTTGCTATGCTTCATGCTCTGGATTCAAGTTTGGAAAACATCTCCTTCATAGTGAAAAACCTGAAAACCACTACTTTCAAGCTAATTTTCGATTTTTCACTACGCAGGAGTGTTTCCCCAGCTTGCGTTTCTATTACGAATTGTAGCAACTTTAATTTTCTAAATTTCATCTGCTAGAATCAGCTTTATACAGATAGATTTTCCAGATAAAAAATACAAAAAATCGTTTTTCGGTCTGAAGGCCGGCTTCAACAGTAAAATTTTAGGAAATTAAACTTCGAATATTTCATGTTCGAAACTCAAGTCAAAGAAATGCTTCCATCATGGCAAGAATGCCTAATTATTGCTAATCAGTAATTTTGAATCTTCTAAGTTTCTATTTTTATTCATAACAAGAACGAGAACGAAAACTGTACATGAATTTGTCTTAACTCGTATACAATGCTGTATACAGAAGACTACTGACCTCTAGGTACAGAATTCGAATCTCTGCACGAGCTCTGTTTCTATTCTTTCATTTCTTTTTATCTCGATTGAACAGTCATTACATCGCTATTTGTGTCTAGCGATCCTTTTTCTAAAACAGCTAGATAAATCGTACGATTAATCACTAGATGTCCCTAGTTCATATCGTTTTTTATCAATCATAATTTCTTACTAGATGCATCGGTATTGTATTGTGTAACGTATCGGACGATATTCCAACGAGTGTATCTAAATTTTTTCTCTTACGTTTTTGTGCCTGGGATATTATGAACGCAAAATACTGAAAACTATCTGAGAGCAGAAAGGAAAAAGAAAGAGAGAATGAAATTATTCGCAAAATATTACGAATAATTTCACTCTCTTTCGTCTTCTTTTTACTCTCGAATTGCGCTCAATCTGTCTAAGGCCAATTTGAGATATAAAAGAATTTATTTTCAAAGTATCATAATCGGTCTGTCTCTTTCTTTCTCTTAATAGTATTCTGTATTTCGAGCATTTTCTATATAACAGTATTTTTGTATATATATTTGAAAAATATTCATGAACAGTCATATATCTTGACGATAATGTTAGTGTAAGCATCGATGTAATAAAATGATGCTTGAATAAAATTAAAAATTGTTTTATAAAATTATCTTTTTACAAAATTTTATGATTAATTGGTATGTATATCTGTATGTATATTCACCTGTAAGATCTACAACTTTTTTCTGTTATATATGATGCAACGCCCCAACCCGAAATATCAGATTCTTCTTGAAGCCTATTATTTTCTGACAAAAAAAAAATCGGTAATTGACCTTACAGACGGATATTACACGTATGTTTATATGTAAGACAAGATATTTGCATGCGTCCGTCCATATAGACGAGTGAAAAACATAGCCACTGTACGATATGAGAAATATTAAAAAAACTAAAAACTAAAAAATATCTCCGTTAAGCATTCAGTATAGCTATGTCGATGGTTTATTGAAATAAATAATAATCACCTTACACAGGACTTTGTTATATAGGAGAAAGAGGAATTTTTCCGAGATCTGTGTGGTTTCGTGTTTCCACTATGTTCATTCTCAAGATTATTATCAAATTCTTCAACAACTACTTCTGCACAGCAGGAAATTTGCAAAAGTTTTGGACGCGTTTGAATCCGTCAATTGAAAACTTTACCATTACCACATGTTTTTCCCTTAGACAACGTCCAACGCATTTAAACGCGTTTATTTTTCGAAAGAAATATTTAAAACTGCCTATGACGCCTTGAAAAAAACATGGAAGAAGGTTTCAACGCGTCAGAAAACACGATTTTAAATGTAAAACTCGTAAAAATGCATCGAAACTAAGGGAAAAACGCGTGATAATGGTAAACATTTTAATTGGCGCGTTTGAACGCGTCCAAAACTTTGCAAATTTCCTGCTGCGTACTGTCATTAATTCGTCGTAGCCTGTTGCTAATGTAACTGTAGTTCTTTTCTCACAAACAATATCCTGTTAGATAGATTAGCAAGGTCAATAATATAGGTAAAATCGTCAAACTTCTCTATACCAGTAGCAATAGCGGGCACTTTATGCTCATGGCTGTCATAAACAAATGCTAAAGCGTTTCTAAATTCGGGTATATTTGTTGTTTTAATACTAAGGAAAAGCTGTACGATAAGATGGCAAAACTTTTGTATTATTGAAATAAACATCTACGATTGAGTCATTGAAATCGATAAAATTAACAAAATCGTCTTCCATAACGTTAAGTTTATGTTTTTAATCAATCCGTACTGTAAATGGAAAATTTTTATCCCGATTACTTTTTGCTGTTAATGTATGATCAGCAAAGCTAATATCCGTTCCAGTTATTTAATTAAATCAGCACCAACCATTAGAAACTATTGCAGATCATGTATGACTAAAATCTTATGCTTTACTGTCATTCCGCCGATCGTTATTTCTGTTGTGATAGTGCCGACTGGATGAGATTTCATTCCAGTAGCCATTTTTAGATAGGGTTCACAATAATATTTGAGTGGATATTTACGTTTACATACACGTAGCCATATCCATGAGGATCATGGGCGATCCACTATCAGTTATAAAGTTGTTTGCATTGTCACATATCATCTCTTCGGTTAGTGGTGCATAAAACTTTGTTGTTCTTCTTGTTTAGACGAACAAGGAACTTCTGTTTCCGATGGCTTGATTAACACAGTAGTTGATAATGGTGCATCATAAAAGTTTCAATGTGATCTTTTTTTGTATTTGTCGTTAGCGTAGTGGTTAATACCATTTCTAATTGATTACTACTAAAAGAAACAAGAACAAGGAACTAATTGTTTACCAAACTGAATATTATCTTGGAAGTTTGTCTGACGACGGTTTTTATTATAAAAATAATGAGTACGATGTGGTGGATATTGCCGATTAGTTCGATAGGCTAAAAACTGCTAATTGTGGGACAACGAAGACCTTAGAAACTCCTGCCCCGTGTACCGTTTAAAAGACTCGCTTGTTGTCGTTGTTGAAACTATGATCGATTACGACTACTGTTTGGCGAATAATATGAATCATTCATTGTTGAATTTAGGCAGTTTCGGCCTACATGTTCGGGTTGATCTTTATTGATCAGATCCATAAATTAGCCATAGAGTCGCATTTTACTTAAACCTAATTCTTCATTAACAGATGAATAAATGAGTTAAGTTTCATCCAAGTTTTAAGTGAAACGTTTTATTTTTCAAAGGTTTTCTTCGTAAATTTTGAAAATTTCGATATACAATTTTGGAAACGTAGATTTTCACAGAAAGTCTTTTAACTTGTAGCTCAATACTTATACTTTTGTATGTCTCAAAACTAAGGTATGCAATTATTTAGCGAGAGTTGACATTAAAATAAAAATGCGACTATTTTGCTAATGTATCGATGTGAAAAGAGATATTTTAGAACTATGACGGGGTAAGGCTAAAAAAGCTTGGAACATCATGTCAAACACGAAACAATCCTGCGCGTTACTTGTGAAACGTCTCAGAAATTTTCTCCGCGTGATCTCGCGTCGAAAATGTAAAAACATACGTATTTATCAGACGAAACGCAGAATTTTTTGAAACTTTTTTTACTGAGTGAAGATACAAGTATTATACTTATTAGGGTTCAACAGTACAATGGCTGCGCTTTATCCCTCGCAAACGATGGCACCAGCAAACGAGAAAAATTATCGCAACGAGTGATCATATTTCAGAATTCGACTTTTTTTGTTGAACACAGTAGATAGCCTGATTGAAACTAAATTTATTCAAGAAAAACACCCAATATTAGTTTCGCCTAAAGCGGACAAGACCAAAATGGTTTTGCAGAGATATTATCTTGACTTAACCGAAAATACAAAAAATGAATAAGCAAGAAGAAATCATAGTAGATGAGAAAAAATATGAGAAAAGGTAGCCTGAAGATTATAAAGTATATGTGCTTTAAAATCTCTTGATGTCGATTATGTAGTCCATGATAGTTTTATAGAGTTATTTATGTCTATCATCATCAGCTGTGTTCCTAAGTAGTATTGTTTCGAGATTGATAACAAGTTCAGGATCAAAGTTTTTCAAGTTTTTATATACAGTTTCTCTAGCTAATCTCTATTTCGAGTAATCGACGAAGAAATGATTGACCGTTTCAGGTCGTTTACATGAGCAGAGATCATCGGGATCTCGTATTATAAGATGTGTTGTAAATGATCCTCCGAAAAACCAGTTTCTAACTCAACAGTTTTACACAACAGTCTATCGATTTTTCTCCATATATAGATAGACCAAAGCGTCATCTACAAAATAAGATCCAAACAAAAGTTTCACTTTGCTTCGTTCGGATGCTTTGGACGTTTTCCTCCAAGCCTTGATTCATTTTTTGATTTTCGACATGAAACAACTATTTCAAAAAATTGAAAAGTATATGCTCGTGATCAATTTGAAACGCTCTATCGAAAGGTGTACAATAAGTCCGAAAAAAATTTTGCTCTAAGTTTGCATTATTTACGCGTTATTAGTATTGCAATTCATGCAGGCCTTTATCATTGCCAGTAGCACAATTTATTTGACTTTTATAAAAGAGATTCACGTTTATAAAGGTTTTTGAGGCACAATTAAACTTTGCCAGCATTCTTTTTATAATTATTGATAAACGCTTTTCTGTCGAGGTATAACAGATATAGTGTATGTACTGATGCAGGTATACTGATGAATGCTTGTACTGATGTCAGTCGTCAAAACGAAATAGTTAGAGCAATGGTCCTCAAGTCATTAGTCATTCAATAATAATAGCAAAAGAAGAGAGAAAGATAGGGAACAATGGAGTAGACAAGGGAAGGTTTATGTAAAATAAAACATAAATCGTTTAGAGGCTAGAACATAACAATCAATTCAGACTTTTGTTAGGAGCATAATGCATTTTACTTAAAGCGAGCGGTGTTAGTTATAATGAGCAGACGATCTCATTTTTTGGAGTAGTTTATTATATTAACCGACGATCATGAAAAAACAGTATTTTTGTTGAAGGGAAGGCGGTTAATCAACGTATTCCTCGATGCAGTATAATCTGGGCATTTAAATAGAGAATGGTGAAGATCTTCGCTAAAAGATACTAGTGATGGTATTAATATTAATACTAATATTTAAAGTTTAGTTCCACTGTTAATCTACCTGAATCCCATCTAAATATACTGGAATAGTAAACTATGTGTGTAGTATATAAGTTAACTCTCCCTTACAATGAAATATGCTTGTTGATTGTACAATAAGAAAAGAAATCTTCTAATCTATAGATACGAGCATGGGTCTCTTGATGGATATGCACTCCAGAATTTACTCAATCAGATCGCTCTTATGAGCTAGACTTCGGTCAGTTAACGTTCAATAATTAAATCCGATAGCTGCTGAAATCAACATTGTTTGGAGTCTACTGTCGATAGAAAAAAAAAGAATGGGCTCGGATGTTTTTTGAATAGCGGTTGACAGAAAAGTGATAGAGACTTCCGATCTCCACCAATTGGAAACCGAGATCTGACCGCATCTTTTCATCTTGAAGCCATTTGAAAATTTTCTTTCAAAGTGGGTTTTTCAGAGGATCTTTAGAAAACCATATTATAACTAAAACTCATAGTAAAAACTTGGTTTTTACAGGGGTCGATAGTTTAAAGTGTTCTCTTCATAACAGAAGTCAAGCGAGAACTTAATTTTTAGCGGTTGGGTCGTGGTATTGAATATTACTCAGATAATTATCACTATCCAGCCTTTTAATCATTTTGTTTTTCCATTTTATGAACGCTGAGTCTGATTTGTTTGCAGAAGAAGATCCGCACATATTATGAAAACTTATACGAAAACTGTCATATCGCAAAAAACCAAAGCAACTGATCTCAAATGTACCACTCTCAGGCTTTCAAAGTTAATTTAATTGCGATTCTGCATGATTTAAATTGCTTGTACAACTCGTATTTACAAAGAACATGGATTTTGGCTTCAGGGTTTGGCAGGATTTACGTCAGAACTAGTATAGATTGGATGGTTGATGAGCTGTGATGAGCTGTCCCGACTCGCGGTGCGAGCTCCGAAGACCCGCAGTGTCGGTAACGAGTCCGGTCTTGCTATGTTCGTAAAGGTATTTATGTCTGAATCTCTATCCCCCACCTTGAATGGAGTCTCCAGTTGTTCTCTGTTATATATGAGGCAACGCTCTATTCAGGGCTTAGACAGGATTATCTCCCATATATATTTCCATCTGATGGAACGATCTGATTAATCGTTCTCATTTTACTTTCTTCAATTCTTGTTGGTTTCTTTCGTTATAAAACTTTTTTATCATTTCAATCACACTATCTCTTTCGCCGAGCCCAGTTCATCCGAAGAGAACTGGCGTGCTCTCTTATAGCTATAATTTACTCCAAATCTACCCATAGAGCCCTCAATGCACTGCTAGTGGGGTGTAATGCTTCACCAATAGTCGGGCCCCACCAGCAATAAAAATTGCATACAACGAGTATTTATCTTGTAGGAGGGATAAATCTATGGGGTCTTCGATAGGTTAGCTTCTTAGTTGTGAGGAGCAACTTTTCTTTTAAATTAGACGTTAGATGTGCTTCTGTAAGATTGTACAAGGATTTAACCGATTGTTGACGATGGTGATTTACTTAAACCATAAATCAGAAAAATAACAAACAAACTACTTTCAATCAGCGCTTTTGTGTCGAAGTTTAATTAAAGTGTATTCTTACTCATACTCGCTTTGAGGCTTGAATAGTTGTAGGACCTGAGAGTAGAGGAAAATGGGATCAATCGTAAGAAGTAATATAGATAAGTTTCTCATAACACACATGCATTTATTTTAGCTGTTTTAGGTATCTGTCAGCATACATCGCTTGAAGTTTAATGTGACTTCAGCTTGTTTGTTTCACGAAAAACCTGATATTCGTCAGGATTTCTGTGAATGATCATGTAATAAATGAATAACTCAAATCCAACGCATTGCATCATTTCATTTCATATTGCACCCTTAATTTGACACACAAAACGATAAAAGTTCGAAGTGAAAGCAGAAAAATAATAAAATATGTGCTGATAACTTGATCACTATGTTCTTTCTCAATTCTTTCCGGCACACGTATTTTCTTTTTCGTTATTTTCTCAATACATTTCTTTTCTCTTTCACTGTTGTGACTTATCCCATATTCTCTTTCATTTTCATTCATCATTTCTATATGTATGAACTGAAGCAACGGTTAGTGAAAGAGCTCAGACTGATAAGGTAGGCCGAAACTGATAAGATAGCCTCACAGAAAAAAAATGCCAGTGGATAGTCATTGATAAGGCACATATATATTTATATATATATATATATTTGCGAAAAATATATTATCAATCTAAAACAAGTAAAAAGATTATAATAGAACTCGAATAAAAATATATCTGACAAGAGTATGACAACTAAATTCTCAAAGGTATGCTACTTCGATCTATTCTGTGACGCAGCGTTTTCCTCTGAAGAGTTCAGAATGTCGAATCTTAGCCGGTCCACTACAATCTCTTGTTGTTGCCTTTAATGTATTACTTTTTCTGTGTAGGTTGATATTGAAGATTCATTACGAGCTGTTGAACAAAGATTCGAACAATTAGCACAACAGTTGAAAGAAGAATTCGAAATGGCTATGCGGCCAATACGAGACGAACTAAATGATGCAAAACAACAGCTAAACGATGCAAAACAACAGCTAAACGGTGCAAAACAGCAAATAAAAGGACTGAATCAGAAACAAGAGAAACTAGGTGAAAAGCATCAAGAACAAATTATCATTGTACACACAGAGAAAAAGAAAGAACTACAAAAGATAATTGAAAGTGAGTATTACGCCGAGACAAAAAAAATCATTCACAAAATATGATTTGTTTCTTCGATTCTAGAAGTTCGTCGTGGTCGTGGTGATATGAATTAGAACGTCTTAAATTTGCCTACGTATCTGTTAAACATTTTTCTGTCCATTCGAGGTTTTTTGTTTTGTAAATGAATGAATATTTGAAAGTTGTTTTTTTGAAATATTTTTTTAATTTGATTTGTGTATTTCAATCAATATAATTGTGTACAATAAAATATGAATAAAATAAGTGATAAATAGCGAAGAAACAATGACAGGTTCATCTTCATTCAAATTGACAGTTGAACAATCCTAACATAGAAAGGCAGAAGGAATTTTGGTTGAAAAATAGTATAACAAATTAATAATATCACTAATCTCACTCAAGTTTGTGGAGGGATACAGCTTAATGATAAGCCATAGAAATCGTTTACGATTTATACTGTTGGATGCAATTCAACGGTACGTTATTGATTTTATTCAAAATTATATTAATTTTTCACGCACTTTTATTGATATAGACCTTCATACTCTTGACAAGTAGCAGTGGTATTCAAAGTAGAATTACCAGTCGGTCGATGAATTCAGGCAGAAAAGTCTTAAAATATACATCTATTTCTTGTCCATTGTCAAAAAGCACATCCCGTAAAGGCACAAATGCGCATCATAGTGTAATGAAAATGATTTGGAGTATATCTGTCATATTCTTAATTTTGAAAAATGAAAAGCTTGTTATGAACGTTCGACCGTGGTTTCTCATTTCTTTATATTGTTGTTAGAGAAAATATTCCGTGAACTGCGTTACTGGTAAAAGCACGCTCTACGTTCTTTTCTTTCTACAATTTACAGCAGGAGTTGTTGAAACAAGTAGGGGCGCCCCGATACCTCGGAGGCAGAAGGGAAGTCAATTTTGGAGTAAGCTTTTATGCTTTCAAAAAATTGGAGTGAGACTAAAACAAGAGATAAATATTCTATGTAGTTTTTTGCTAAAGCGAGACTGGATTTTCTTCTATCTAACTCTATTTACTTAAACACAAGGAAATTACAGTAACGTATGTCGTCCTGGTTTCATATATCTCTATTTTTGCACAAAATTTGTATATCAGTAGAATAGAATAAATATCTTAGTTTTAAAAAGAGAGTAAATTCCTAACTACGAAACTGAGAGTAAGCCTTTTACTCTCAAAACAGGAATAAATATCTTACTCCAAAATTGAGACTAAACACCTTACTCTTAAAATGGGAATAAACACTTTACTTCGAAACTGAGAATAAGGTTTTTATACTCTAAAAATGGGAGTAATTGTCTTACTCTAAAGGTACGAGTAATCGCTTTACTCCGCAGAATATTCTCCGAAGTCAAAGACCTAATTTTTGGAGTAAGAAAACCTTGATTTCGGAATAAATATTTTCAAAAAGCAGGAAGAGGATCCCTGGCTCTCACATTATCGAAGCGCCCCTGAAGACAATCCTGGTCGACCGATCTTACGCCAATTCTATAGAAACCTTATAAGAATCTTATATAAGGCAGTCGATGGAAATGTGTAATTTATTGATAAGATTCTTATAAGAAGGAATATAAGAATCTTATAAGATTCTGATAAGAATTCGGTAAGATAGATTATATAATTATTTTATAAGAATTCATAAGATTTTGGTAAGAATTCATAAGATTCTGATAAGAATCTTATAGGAAGGATATAGTACAACGTCCTCACATTCTTTAGTGATAAGTACTCTATATTCTACTTTCTTACTATAATCTACTGTTTCATACGTGAATAAAATAATTTTCTTTCCACTTATTTAGTTTTTCTACAATAAGACCTTAGTCCCGCGCGGACAGTCTCATGACTTTACCGCACTGTCTACTACTTGTAGACCGAACTTCCATAAATCTATCATAACTATAGGAAGAAAATGAAGTTCGAAAAATATAAGTGGGTAAAACGAGAATTCAAGGTACGAGATATTGCTCGTTCCTACAAATCCCGCTTTTTCAAACTGATCTCTAGAAAAATGCACTACTTGAGATCCTTCTTTCTATCAAGATCAGATTCAATTCCGGCTTTCTAAGTCACACAGAATAGAGCAGTTCGAATCCTACTGTTATGCACCAAAACTCTTTTCATATCTGTCTTAATAAAGCACTAGAATCAATCATAAAAGAACTTCATCTACTAAGTTAAGATTCTGATAAAAAGCGGGATTTATACAAACGAGCAACATATCGTGCCTTGCATTCTCGTTTTACCTATTTATATTTTTCGAACTTCATATTCTTCCTATAGTCATGATAGATGTGTTCCCTTTTTTGAGATTTTGCACAAAAGCCGCTTACCAAGTGCTGTGCTTGATCTCTGGGTTCAATTGGCGAACTTCGGCCTAAACACGCGAGCACGTTTGGGAACTACTAATGCTAGTCGCTCATGCATCTTCTGCAATGGCGTTGAAACGCCTACTCATTTGTTTACCGGATGCGAATCACTCGAGCCAGTTTTTCAACTCGTACGCGACCAGGTGGCATTTTTGT
>CAJNOQ010005739.1:0-14752 GCA_905250885.1 Didymodactylos carnosus | reverse complement strand
TTATGATGATTAAATAAATTATCTTATCTACATAAGTTCTGTACACTTAAAACTGAATACTTCTTTTTTCTCTCTCTATCTCTCTCTCTCTCTCACACACACACACACACACACACACACATATATACACAGTCATTGATCAATTATTTGAAAGGGTCAAATTGATCTCTTCCATCAGTGCCCACTTTCTCTCTATTCTTTAATAAAAAAATAATATAATATATACTTACAATATACTAATATCTACTTTTCACTCTTCTTTTCCATTAACCGATAGACAATGATGCACACATATATTTTCAAATGCAATCTGTTTCCTTTCGCTCATTTCCTTCTCTTCTTTCCTTTCCTCTTCATGAACATGTCAACACGTATTTCAAATTACCGGTTTTCTCTCTCTCTCTCTCTCTAAATGAACGATGTTGTTGTTATTTTTCTCAAAAACTACAGCTGAAAACAACATGTTATTGTTTCAATATACAAAAAAGAAACAAAAAATATGTCAAAAAGAAAATATTAGTCTTCTCTCTTTTTCTACTTCTTCTTCTAACTAGCTGACAAATGATCAGGCGATCAAAATAAACTCATTCAAAATCATAATAAAATAGACACCAAGGAAAAAAAAGAAGAAGAAGAAGAAAGAAATTTTTAATAATAAAAAGTCAATTGTATTTTTAAAACAAAATTACCTCCATATAATTTTTGTTGTCTTCCATTTAAACATTGTTGATTATCATAGTGTCCATTTGTTTTTGAATATGTTTTTGTTATTGGTAATTTTTCATATTTTTGCTCTTTTTCATAATAATCTAATAGTGGATCTAATATAATTTGAAATGAATCAACTGAAAATTGAAATTGTCGTTTCATTCGATCTAAAAATTTTAATTCAAAATTTTGTCCATAATGATTACATAATGATATTAATCCCCAACAATCATTTTCTTGATTAACAACACGAATCATTTTTTCAACATAGGCTTGTTGTAAAATAACGGGTGATATTGGCGTAGTACCTTGTGGAAAATAATTTATAGAAATACATTCAAATACAAGAGATTTAATTTGTGACCATTTTTGTTCTGTAGATAAATCACAACGAAATATAAAATCAATATCATTATAGATGTACGATTTATCATTGGTTAAAACATATGAGGCAACACCTAAAATAAAAAATAAATAATTAATATAAATAAATTTATAATATTATTTTTATATAAAAAAAAAAAGAAAAAAAAAAAAAAAGAAAGAAAAGAAGAAAAGAAACTTGAAACTATTATTTTAAGTCAACTTATATAAAATATTTGATTAAATATTTTCTTTTTGTTTTATGAAAGAAGAGAATAAATGTTAATTCATTTATTCTCTTAACTAGCCTCTCAACAAGATTAATTTCTTCAACAGGTTTATATGTGTGTGTGTGTTTCTGTTTTTCTTCTCTTCTATCAGCGTAGTTTTACCACATATAGTATGACGTATGTATGTTCAATTGACCTGAAAATAAAACGTTTTTTTTTTTTCCACATCGTATAAATTATAAAAAAATAGCACGCTAAAAATAGTTCACCGAAGTTTAAATACATTAGATTATTAATATCCGTAGGCCAATGTAGATCAAGTATCAAAAAGATTGAAAATATGACTATATGCGTTCACGTATATTCATATCATCAATTGACAAAACTTAAAAGAACTATTTTTAAAGAATATTTCTCAATGCTCAATATTCTAAGACTAAAAGAAAAAATCAAACTAATAAAGAAAAAAACGAAAAAATTGTTTTTGAACAAATTATCATAAAATCATGAGTGAGCATTGTATGTATATTTTTTCTCTTTTCTGTTTTGTTCTTTGCTTGTCCTCTGAGAAAGCATTTCAGATTTGTAATTAAACAAAAAAAAAACATCAAAAAATCAACTATCAAACATAGTCTTTCTAACGAGAGGAGATACTGATACAAAATAAAATACGAATATAATTTTGTTATTATTATCATTTTAAGTTATAAAACAAAAAAAAAATTCTACTTTTTTTTTTATTATGAGAAATGAGTGCTCGTTTATTCATTGGTTTTGTCAGAGTATTTTAGCTGTAATATAGTAAATATTACATATATGAAGTATTTTCTATTTGTTTGCTATAGTAAGTAGATACAAAAATATAAGTAAACATTTACCTCCATTTAACCTGATATCCAATATATCAATATTATTTTGTTGAAATAATTTTCTTAAATCTAATACAAATTGTTTTGGTCTAATATTTAATGTTGGAAAATTTCCATTTCCATGTATTTCAATTGTATCTTCTAAAATTGGACATAATTTAGCGAGATGTGTATGAGTTAATACGGATTGTGTATAATGTAATGTACGTTTTTTTGGTAAAAATCGTTCACGCGTTGTTAAAAGTTCATTTTTATTGACAGGTAATGGCATTGTTTTATGTTTTTCAACAGGTGTTGTTAAATCTTCACTTTCTTCTTCAATTTCATCTTCTGGCGTAGATGATTGAGGCGATGATGTTGATAATGATGATGAATGAAATAAATCATCATTGATTAATGAAGAATAACTCGATGCCTTAGATAATGAGGATGATGGTGTTTGTTGACTACTAGAATAAGATTCAGTTGTTGGTAATGAATTTAAACTTGATGATAATGAATTTGATAATAATAATAAATTATTGTTATCTTTCTCTGTTGTTTCTTTGGTCATTTTGTTTAAATCATGAGTTGTTTTTGAACGTATTAAAAGATGTGTTGTTGGCGGTGACATATCTTAAAAAATAAAAATGGTTCGTTGAAAAATAGCTCTTGGTAAGTTGAGTGTTCAAGGTGAGTGGGTGGAGAGATTAGAAAAAAAAAATGAAAAATGAACACACATTCACATACATACACACACACACACACACACAACATTCTATTTCTTTCTATACATCTAATGTAATGTAATTTTACTTGATTAAGCTACTCTTTTTTTTTATTCTCTTTCGTGTATTACTGGTGCTCTGTAACGAATAAAAAAAATAATAATAACCACGCAATTTAGTTTTTTTCTTCTCTCGTTGTTGTTTTTTTTCTTTTTTTTCATACTATATTATTATAAATATTCCGTTCTTCTCTTTTCTTTTTCTTTTGCATCTTCTTTTTCCATTTCTGGAATAATGTCGTTAATAATGGAAAATGAGAGAAAGGTCATCAATAACAACAATAAAACAACGAAGAGAATTTATTATTTTTCTCCTGCTCTTCTACAAAGAATAAGAAAATTTTAACAAACAAAAAAATATATCTCAATTGCACAATACTTGTCATTATCAGATGTGTCGATTGAAATCGAACGAAATGAGAAAAAGAAAGGATTGCGTAGGAATACTCACATATACAATGTTGAACGGAGAAAATGCTAAAATTTTGTTAAACGATCGTGAAGGATTTTTGTCTTCTTCTGTACATTATATTGTGAGTAGGTGTTAAATAAAAAAATAAAAATGTTCATAAGAATGACGCCTACTTGAGGATTTTTTTTTCCTTTATTTTAACATGATACATAAAAGTCGTCTATACATATATAGAAGCCGAATACAACCTCAAGGAGAAAAGAAGAAATAAAAAACATAGAATGACATAATCTGATGAACATCTGTAATTATTCGTTAGAAGAAAAAGTGAGATAGTGGTTATATGATTAATTAGATATTTTAAGAAGATGATTATACCCTTAAGTCAATAGAGAAAAATAAAATATTTAATATTATTGATAAGAAAATAAGAATAATCGATAATTATACAAATGTATACTTATTAGAAGTCGGAAAGTTTTAAAAAAATCAATTTTTTTTAAAATAAAAAAGATTTTTGTTAAAAAGAAAAAAATCATCATACATCTTTCTAATACAACTTATGATAAAAACCAACAGTATACTAAAAGAGTGACGTACATAATTTTAAGCCATATTATAGGACAAGTTAAATGGTATTAGACACAAATGTCACATTCTTTTTATTTTTTTTGAAACACACATGTAAGCAAATTTTAGCTCCATGAAAACTTGTTCTTTCTCGATTAGTAGTATGTTTTAAACATGTGTGGCTATAAGAGTGTTTTAATAAATAAAAGACCAATATAAGATGAGAAAATGTTTTGGTTTTAACAGCTGGCTGACTTTCATCCAGTTAAAAAAGAAAAAGACGTTCTTTTTATTACCAAAACAATAAGATTTTTGCTTGTTATATGTGATTTTACATGCACAGTTTAAATAAGTATGAAAAATATGAATAACAAGAGCAAAATCACCACACGATAGTTAAACTTTATTTAATCGTATTTTATTTTTAATTTATCCTCTCTTTTGGCATACTCCAAACGAGTCTGATATCGCTGTTTACAGTTTAATCAAGGATGTCAGCAAATGTTGTGGTTTACCGAGACGCTTCTATGACCCTGATAAGCGAGAGAGAGAGAGAGAGAGAGAGACTAAAGTCTGAGAAAAAAGTGAATGTTTATTCCGTGTAAATGTGTAAATTACATTTGATTGTTCTATAAAACATGAAGGCTAAATGCGGATAGTTTTCTCAATGTTGACCTTTCTCGTTCATATTTTGAAAAATGAATAAAATACATAAAATTACGGTTTATATGGTATATTGTGTACTCTGTAAACAAACAGAAAAAAAAGCATAGGCTAGAAAACTCTTGAAAAGAAATTTACGAGAGTAAAATGTGTTTGAAAATAGCTCCTAAACCCAAAATGATTTAGAAATTACCCTTACAAATCCATTAGATCTTTAGTGAACTAATAGAATTCGATGATAATCTTAGAAAATTCGTTTCAGTTCTTTTCAAATATTCAAAAGAGTTTATGAACTTTCTTAAACTCACAAAGGTTTCGTGTGATGACATTCTCCTAAATCCTTCTAAAAGAAGTTTCAAACTATTAAAAAACCTCTTAGGTTATTTTTTCGTCCTTTTTGATTATACTTTATAATTTCTAATGTAAACACTTTTTCAAGAGTACTCTAGTTTAAGCCCTTGTCTCTAGTGGATAGAAGAGGATTTCTAAATAAAATTTACTTTGACTTGCTTATCCAAATATAGTTTACCTATTTAACTCAAATTAATAAATATTTCAAACCTACGCAAGCTAAATGGTACAAGTTTACTTCATATGTTTGCATGATTTACGTCATTTAAAAATAATAAATAAGGTGAATAAATAAAATTTTTCCTTCCTGTTGTTATTACCATCGTTTATATTGAAAAAGACTAACATAATTATGTATAAAATAAATCTTAATAGATTTATTTAGGTAGAAACAGATTAAAAATAGAAATGAAAGTTTTCGTTTGACACTTCATCTATACAATATATATGTAGAGTCGAATTTATTAATTTTTCTCTTCTACACATGTTATTAGCGCATCGCTAAAAAAAACTCTGAAAAAACAAAATTTCTTTCCATTTTAAAAATACTTTAGTTAAATTTGTTTGAAAGGGTTTTTTTGTTTTTTTTTATTGATAATATCATTTTAGCGACTTTTTTGTTATTTTTTTTTTTTTATGTACCCTGCAATTATGTTCTTAAATTCTAAAATGATTTTCATTGTATTCTAAGTGAGTTGCGAACTTTTCATGATACTACGCTATATACATAGTCTAAAATCGCTTATGTTCCTTAGAACACGACTACACTAAAATTTTTATGTTTTTTTTTTTTCAAGAAAAAACATTGCTATAAGATTCAACTTACTATTTATTCTTGAGTTCTAACGACCTTAAGAAAGATCAATCTTCGAGCGTCTACGTTAATGATGATGGTTAAAAATTTTGAACTGAGCACAGACTTATGGATTTATTCATGTATTGAAATGAAAAAGTAACAATTTATCCAATTGGATTTAATCTTTGCATAGAAAGATTCTTCTAGATTTTTTTTTCTACACAATGATAAAAAACACACATGTTTATTATCTTTTCCCTATTAGTCATAAAAAATTCAAAAAGGCGCAAAGTGTACTATATTTTGAAATGAATAGGAATAACTAATTATTGCATGCTTGTCATTCATTCACACTGATTTTTATCCGATTTTAAGTCTAGTCATTCTACGCTCTAACACTTTGGTACATGTAATTGTTTATGAAAATAAATAATAACAATCATCACTCGAATATATAAACAATTATACCTTAAAATATCAAAGTGATGTAACTTCTTTTCTTTTTTCTTTTTTTTTCGATTATCTATTTTTAGATTGTGTAGAAAAATTTTGTTAACTATCTGTTAGAATAAATTAAAGATAGTCTTCTTATGCATAGATATGTCTTCCGGTTAACTATGAAAGAAAATCTTCAACTAAATTCAAGTGGTTTGTTTGATTTTGATTTTGTGTTGTGTTTTTTTATCGATTAAGAGTTACATCATCATTCATATGACGCAAGAAAATATATAAAATTTATAATTATTAAAGAATGATAAGAACAAGTGAAAGAAACTTATCTTATCATTCATTTAATGATTACACAATTCATTTTCATTTTCATTATCCTATCCTAAACATTACATTAGAGATAATTCATATTAACTTTAGTTAAAGCAAGATTATTTCCTTATACACATGGTATCTAACATACCTCTATATACATGTAATAGTCACAGGTGTCCAATCGATATTTCTCCTTCTCTTTAGCCTATATATATAATGTAGTAAAGAAATCAACACTCCCTTTTTCACTATAGTATGTACATACTCATTCACAAGTATTGTCTATGTTCATCAAAATTCCACACTAATTTCGAATGTAATCCTCATATCTATAATTTTGATACCTTTTTCGATAATATTCGCGTAATTGAATCAATATTCGCCATTAATAATTGAATTTTTTTAAAGATTAATAGAAGATTGTCTTTTCTACCGTTTCTGTCTGTAATTCTGTAGAGAAAATATTTAAAGCGACTAATGCAAATGTTACCCTTATTCAAATGATATGGTATTTTTATTATATATACGATGCTAAGATGACTGGGCAATTTTTTCTTTTACCCACGATATTTTTTTGCTGAAAAAGCGTTATACAATAAAAGTTTGACTACCTGTAATCCTTTTTGAGTGAGTGTGAAAAGGTAGGCGTCTTTTTCGAGCTTAATATTTTACCTTTTAGCCGTTTCTTTTTTTTTTTCCAGTAAAAATCGGTATAGGACAAGTTGCCTTTAAGACTAATAGCGTACAGAACGAATATGACCTAGTTATCACGAATGAAATAACAAAAAATGTGCAAATAACTCGTGAAATTATTTAAAAATAGAATTTCGACATATAGGAGATCCATAATTATATATATTTGTTTCAAGGAATGAAGTCTGTCATCTGACATGAAGAGTTGATATTGAACAAAAAACGTTTCTAAGCTTTAATTTTTTTATTAAGTTTCTTGTCGATGTCACTCTTACCCTGAGGCGATGCTTAAATTTAAAACTTCATGTGAACAATGTTCTTATAAAAAAAGTACATACAACTAAATAAATTAATATAAAATAATCATTATATTTGTTTTATTTGAGGCTTTACAATACTACGTTATATATAGTTAAAATCGAAAAGCGTATGACGATTACTGTGATTAATGGAAAAAAAAAGAAGTTATTCTTACCTAATAGAAAGAAAACAGCATTTCAAAAACAATGTATATTATTTTATATTATAATATGACTTACATTCGTTGAACCATTCATTGATTAGATCGTCTCGTTTTAAAATTCAATGTTATACATGTAATTCTTTCATACTCTGACTAGATGCCGTTTCCAAATATTTTTTGTCAATGATAAATGATACTTAAAAAATATTTATCTTTCTCATTTACTGAATAAACAGATGAATGTGATTAAAAGAAGACAAGCCGTATAAGTGCTTTTATGACCTTGTTTTAAGCAAATTTTAAAATCAGTAGAGTCAGCGTACTATTTGACACTTTTAATAATAAAAAACATGTATATAGGTTTATTTTCTCGATTATTCTTGTTAAAAAAATATAAATCTAAGTTGATACTTGGTATTGATAAAGAACAGAATTTCAGTTATTATTATTTATTCAAAAAAATATAATAAATGAGTGAAATAAATCTCAACGTCAATTTGCGTATATAGGCGATTATTCACTGAATATAAATAGAAATGATAAAAAGGGAAGAGCGGAAGAGAGAGAGAGAGAGAGAAAGAGAAGGAGTGAGAGAGAGAGCAAAAAAATTATTGTGGCTTACTTAATATGGGTGTCTGTTTTTACGATAAATCACTCCGCCACCTTAACATTATTAACATTACTATTAAAATAGATGTTGTTAATTAGAGAAAAAAGGATAAGAACGGAGAAGAAAATAGTGATCGACAGACGTAAAACAATACATGGTATCAAAGAATGTGACAGTCTCACCTTTTTTTTTAGTTCTTTTAGAAAAATGAAAGAAAATGGAAAACGATTGTAATGGAGGTGTGATTTGTTTTGTATGTATAGTGAACCGTTCATAGTATGAATTCATGTCTTCAAAATTAGAGTTTAAACAAGAATAAGTAATGCAATGATGTATATGGAAAAGTAATATTATAAATAGAAGAAATTTTTAGTCAAATGAAGAAAATTTTTACTTACCTTAGATAAATGATATTTGTACAAAATTAAGCGTCGATGGAACAAATCGACCGATCGATTGTTTCTTTCAATCATACGAACTTTCAGTTATTTCTTCTTCTTCTTTTTTCTACTTAAAACAGTTTGCGAGCATAAAGTTTTTTTTATTTTTTTGTGAAACTCCTTATCAGAGTAACAAATGAAAGAACGACGTTGAAGTTTACAAGTAGAAAAAATATTGTATATCACTTTCTGCAAAGCTCCCATTTCTGAGATAGAAGACGATACTATTTCCTGAAACTGTATATAAGATGTTGTATTGCTTCTTTATGCTAAGATATGAAAGATATTAAACATACATAGTATGTTATTGTCATAAGTTACCTCGTCGACTCGACTGAGAGATATACGATATATTTGAAATTTGAAACAAATATGTCATGTCGTACCTTTTCGATGAGTGTCAAACGATATTGTATGCGTGTAGCACTTTTTCAGGTATTTTACTCTTCTTCTTTTTCTTAAAAAAGATGAGATATCAGATTTTATTTTACATGTAAGACTTTTACCTTGATATCATACGATGTATGCTGACAAGCTTTTTTTCAAGTCAAATAATTATTATTGCGATTATTTCTATTCCAGGTGAGAATGTTTTGTATTATCAGAATACTTACTTACATCACCCTCTCACATACTTTGCTTATTATTATTATTATTATTATTAATATTGACGCAGTGTCGGATGAATAGAGCAAATAAACACTCATGAAAAAGATTGTAAAATTAATCTTATTGACAATATTATTAACGTCTTCCCTCTAAGAATTTTCTGACTCTCGCTCCGAGTTAAAAATAGGTTAAAAGGAAGAGTGGTTATATGATGAAATCAATTTATGTTCAAATTTTCATACCACATTCAAGATGAGATGTTGAGTGAAGGAGAAAACATTTTCGAGTCACACAATCAGACCTTGAAATTGTTCATAGAAAAAACTGATTAAATAGATTCATATAACATGGAAATAGTCGTTCTAGAGTCAAGTTTGTCTAAAAATACTTGAAAATATCACTTGTGAAAAGTATCAGATATTTTGAAGTAACTCTATGCATATAACAGACATTATGCTTTAATATCTCTTCGCTGCGAAACGGAACCTTTAATGTTATAACAAGTGTGTTTGACTTTTTAGATATACAAATTTTACTTGTTTACTCACAGTTTCAGGGTTTAAGGTGCACGTGATGGTGTAATCATGATTTTTCGGGTGTATATATAGAGAGACGCTATATTAATCTAAAAAGGTAGAACATTATGATATCACTTTGACACAAATGATCTTTTGTTCTGCAGCTTGTCAAAAAGTAGGGCAGGTTTGACTCACTCTCATCTGACAGTTTCTCTCCATCTGCTTTCCTATTTTAGTTCTCAATGGTAGCGGCAAGAGTTAATGGTGAGGGCTGAATGAGAGTACCCTGGGTCAATTTCTGGAGCTCTTGGTATTACCCTCATAGATTATCTCTCGATCAAATCCAGCTCAAAAACGAATCATATACTAAGCGTCATTATGATCGTATAAATGAAAAATGAAAACGTGTCAGAATAGATTTCGAACATTCATGCGAACTTTCTTATCTCACCTTTTGTGCTTGCAAAATGTAGATACCTAAATATCTCGACGGGTGAAGGAGTTCTTTTCTTTTTGTTGAAACAAAAATGTAATCTGTAAAAACGGAACGACTAGCGGTGCTTCGTTAACAATGATCCTAAATTTCCTAAATCGGGAAACTTGAAACGCCAAAAAAGCCAAGAAACAAAAGAATAATTTATACATCTGTATTAGGTGTTCAAACATTTTATTTTTCTTTAGCAGCTTTTAAACTTTTTCTGACATCGCGGCACATGCGAACTATGCATACCGTGATTAAATGCGTTATTTTTCAAACGTATATGGGACTCTAATGCGTGTGAACGTGCTTTATAAAAATATATGAAAACTACATTCAAATTCGTTAATCACTAGAATCTTAAAACTCTAACGCATTAAATGTTTCAAATTCGGTAATTCGAACTCGTTAGAATCTGTAGCGCGTGAGAACGCTTCCTCTAAATCGTAAAATGTTCAAACTCTTTAAAAATTAAGCTTTCTGAATCTGTTTACACTCGTTAGCATAATACTTCGGATCAACATGTAATTCTAACGCGTTAAACTATGTTTCTATTCCTTTTATTTTTCCTTTTCAGTCAAATTTTTATTCTGTTGATGGATCCCAAGATCCACCTAGCTATGGTCTGTCTATTCATTTAATCTTCATATAGTCGATCGATATCAGAAGGAATGAAAAATTGATCTAATCAGTTTTTTTTCCAGTACAATTTCAAGGTCTGATATGTGAAAAGAATAGATGTTACATCTGTGAATTCAAGGCGCCGCCGCGTGGCAGAACGATATCAAGTCTTTCTCCTTTCTATACGTTATAAGGTGTAAGAAACTTACTAACCATTTCAAAATAGAATATACGTGGATGGTTTTTGAACGAAAAAGGAAATAAACAAACGATTTTCAGCATTTTGTAGAAGACACCGAGGCACATCAAACTGTGAAAACGCTAAGATCAGAGAACAGGTCATCCACGGTGTATCTTTCCGGTGAAAATCTAGGAGATGAATTTTTACACGACTGAGAAAGAGATATAATTTGATATATGAATGATGTCACTCAATTTATTGATGAATGTATTTGTATTTATAAATAAAAAATTATCAAAAACAAAAGATATTGAACTCGGTAATTTAATATTGGATTCGATTAGCGGTAGATCAATAACGCTACATCAATGGTCAGAAAGTTTAATTTTAATATTAAAATTGATCTACCGCTAATCGAATCCAATATTAAATCACCGAGTTCAATGTCTTTTGTTTTTGATAATTTTTTATTTATAAATACAAAGACATTCATCAATAAACTGAGTGACATCATTCATAAAGATCTTTATCGAATATTAGATTAAATAGACTGATTTTCTAAACATATAAAACCAACTTTCCTTCAACCAAAACTTTCTTCAAACATTTTTGAGAGTGTGCAACGTAGTGACTGATCGCTTTTCATTTTTCTGGTCACATCAATTGAAGACAATGAGGGAGTGTTTAACAGGTTTTTATTACCTGAATTTCGCGATGTGTAGAAACCAGATTGAGATGAGGCTGTGATTACTACTGTTGCTGGTTTATTATAAGACATAATAATAATTAAATGGTAATAACAGTATGTGTGATTTAAATAGTAAATAACCTTAGTACACAGGAGAGGAACACTTACACGTGTCTTGTCTTCAAAAAAAGCTTTTTCTGTGAGCTACTGCTTCTGTTTTTCAGGATAAAATCCTACAGACCTTGTAAGGTGTTGCATATTGCAAAAACCTGCAGGATATAACTGACATCCACAGAATTTTTGCGAACTCCTGCGTGCCAACACGCGATTTCAATTTTTTTTCAGTGGATTCCTTGAATTACTTGAAGAGGTTATAAGCTTCCAGTACTCAGACTTCTGTTCCTATCAAAATTAGAATTTGTTCATTACAGCTGCGAAACTTGATTCAACTAAATTTTTTTCAATTTTGATGAGCTATTTCGTAGGTACTTTGAAGTCATTTCCGGCAGGTTGCACAACGGATTTATTTCTAGAGTCTGAATTATTTTCAGTTTCATCAAATTCTTTATTATTTATTTTTAACGGAAAAAAAAAATCGTTACACACATACATTGTGAACAATAAGCGCTGATTTGAATACTTCGTACAGTTGCATATAAATACACACATATATACTGAAGCCTGACATATAAGAGAACCTGCTTGCAAGCAACAGCAGCAACCACAAAAATTGTATTAACACAAACAATACATCTGTACAACACATACTGGCACGTACACATGCACAACATGCAAATCGGAAAGAAGCTAGAAACAAACGAAAACGAAAGTATTCTAAAAAGGAAGAAAAGCCGATGATCTACTGTGATGGTTTACAATAAAAACAAATAAAATAACTCAATTCATACATACGACGAACAGAATAAATGCCAAAAACAAAACAGTACTGTTTTTCTTCTGTTTATACTGAACAAGTTCGATTACTGTGAACGTGCATTACGCATCAATGGTTTATGAATCATAGCCGGAGTTGATCGATCTGCATCATACACATTCAATTCTTGTGCTTTTTTTGGATCAATCGAATGTTTAATACTCCAACAATTAGCACAATAATATTTCCAACATTTTAAACTACGACAAAAATATTGACCGGTATTTGAACATTGTTTATCATCGGCACCACTGCATGTATGGGTATCGATCGGGTATGGATCAATTTTAATCTAAAAACTGAAATATTTAGAATACAGACGCCCCACTACTTTTGTGACCGGATAATTTGGCGTTCACTATTGATTTGCTATATAAAATATCCCTCTCAGATACCTCCTTTACATCTTTATGGCTAACCACTTGAAAAGAAAAGTACTGTCATACTTATCACTTTTGAAAATCGATCACAATCAATGAAAATGTAATTGGCTGTTATTGCAGAAAAATAAGAATGCATATCAACAAATATAACACGACCAGACCCCAAATTAGATGTATTTTAAATAAGTTTTTATAGTTGAGCTTCCTATCTACATACCGATGGGATATTTATTGCGATCTGTGTCGATAGCAGCAAATTCAACACGACCAAATAATACTGTAAATATTTGTGCCAATGCGTACGCAGTCACCATTCCATGTAATGCAGCAACAAAAACCGTATGATCAGTCTCAGATGGTGATATCTCCTACAGTTCTAACTTTCATCAGTTAAAAAGCTACGTTTTAGAAGAAACAAAGATGTCAGCGTTCTTCATACAATTATTGAGTTTTCTATTTATGTTGTTCCCTACAATACCCTACCTGCATAAATTTTTGGAAATCTCCTTCTATAGTCCACTTGTTTCGAATCAGATACGTACCCATACTTTTTCAAATCTTTAGATTCGCATCTGCGTCCGGCTGATTGTACACAATATACATACTAGTCAGGATCTATACTCGATTCTTTCTAATTTGCAAGCAAGTTCAGATATTAGACTAACGGCTCTCACAACCAGAGTTGCCAGATGCTCAAGTCAGAAATGCGGAAGTTTTTGTCAAAATGCGCAAAAAAACGGAAACGCGTTTTCATGGTCTAACTTCAATCGTTTTCACGCGCAGAGAATCAAAAAAATGTTTCCTCTGGCACTTTGTGGTTTTACGCAATAAAACACAAGGAAACAACAAACAAAAATATAAATCTCGATTTTAATTGACAAGTTGGTTTTCGACTGTATGTTTTTTATTAGAAATGAATAAGTTTAAGCAGTTCTGGCGTTGATAAGGAATAACTACTATCCATACCAAAATACAGTGCCGGGTGCCACTTTTTGAATAACTTTTGATAGGAATGAGATAGAGACCTGCGATTTTCACTGTTCAATAGCCAAAACTTGAGCAGAACTTTTCACAAGCGAAAGCAACTTTTGAAAAAATTCCAGAGCTCGGGTTTCCAGAGGATCTTTGGAAAACCAGCTCCGTTCTTCGAAAACTAACATACAATGTTAGTAGCTTTTTTGCATGCGTAGATAGTTCGGACGTTACTCTACAAAATTATGCAACTCCCGGCTCTCTAGCTATCGTCGTTCGGGCAGGGCTCGCTTTACCCGAGCACGTGTCTATCTCCGAGCAGACATCTCTGGAAATCTCAGAATACCATGGATTATAGGTAATCGACTACGCTGAGCATAGTGGCAACATTTGTTTTTGTGTAGAAATGAATATAACTTCGCCAGAGGCATTATTGTGAAAAACCGGTTTTTCGCCTGTTACTAGCAAAAATTAAAATCCTTATATCTCGATCAAATCATAACGATCTATTAACATAACACAGTCAACCGGTGCTAATAAAAGCAATGGTATATGAAATCCAATGTCAACAAACAACACATTTGGAACTAATATAGATCGATATGATAGTTTAAATGTTTACCTGACAAATAAAGGTAAAGCAAATGGTACGGATATTAAAATTCAAGT
>CAJNOQ010005738.1:0-14752 GCA_905250885.1 Didymodactylos carnosus | reverse complement strand
TTTCTCGTCAAAAGCACATCAGTGAAAGTTTTTGAAAGAAAGAACGTAGGAGAATACACGTGTACTTATATTTCCTATTGTATTATACGCTGTAACGGATGGCCCATAATAACTTGTGCGAAATGTTTATTTCGGTGCGTTTGGTAAAGAATAAAATTACATGTTTTACATATTTCTTTTGCTTGCAATGACCAGGCTAGAAATTTCGTTAGATGTTTATGATTGTGAACAAATTTTAAAGTAGAAGCACCATGAAATACCTTAGGCAGTATTTTTCTTTCCAAAACAACATAGCAACACATTTTTTTGGATTTCATGATAATTGTTAGAAATTGGACAATGTATGAATTCTGTGCAAGTCAGCATTAAGAGCAGTTGTTGTTAAAGCGATGTTGTTCCTGCTATGATACAATGATGTGTCGGCAGCAACAGTCCCTAGTCTCGATTGTGCATTCAATCAAATATCAGTTGTAAATAGAAGGAATAGCAAAGGTCCGAGAATGGATCCCTGTGGAACCTGTCTATAATCGAAATTGGTGTAGATCTTTGTCCATTAACAACCGTATCACATATCTATGAGTTGAGTAGCTCGTAGACCACTTTAATTAGTCATTCGACTCTCCTTTTATCTTCAGTTTATACAGAAGCCCAGAATGCCACACTTTGTCAAATACCTTCGAGAACTCAAGAAACACTGCAAGAATAAAATCATTATTATTTCTTTTTCACGACCTCTATCTTGCGAACGACGCAATAGATTACCCTGACAATTTCTTTCAAGCATAAGTCTACTAGTTCTCTCGGCTCTGAAAGTTTCAATTTTATTGGTTACGTTCTTCCAAAGTTATAGTCAAAACCGAAGTCGTGGCGAAATAACAAAAAATAGAAATCTGTTTCAGATATTCTCATACTTGGAAAATTGCTTCGAACTGACGCATTTTTCAGAACAATTCTTGAATAGAAAGTTGTGGAAAATTCTGTAGACTACCGGAATCTCAATTTGTTTACTTTTTTGAGCTTCAGAATGGCAGAAAAAGTGAAAATACATGCCGTGACGGAATGTCATCATTTTTTGTGCTTCCAGTACAGATAGGTTTCATCATCTTTTTCTCCTTCTTTAAGAGGAGGATATATGACTCCTACATTCCACCTCTAAGAAAAAACACCAGCAGACAAAGAAAAAGTGCAAATATGAGCAAAATGTTTAACGATAATTGACCCAGCTTCACGCAAAAGTTTAGATCTTATTCCCTCACTGATCGCCTTATTTACATTTATTCTACTTGCGCATTGTTCAACTTCATGCAAAGGCACTATCAATAAATGAGGTATGGGAGTGTTTGAAGGTTCAGTCTTAGGAGGAACAGATCTGTAATAGTCAACATCAGTCATACTAGAAACATTACCAAAATGTTCATTCAATATATTAGCGTTTTCATTATTATCATAACAGTCAACTCCTACAGAATCTCTCGAAACTGTTATATTTGTTGTGCGAGAGCGTTTAAAGAGCGATCGAACGTGTTTCCACCACGATTTACTTGATCCATTTATTTATACAAATACAGAAGTTTTATATCTTTACTACAGATTTCGCAGCGCTACTAATATTCATACCAATCCAGTGATGATAGTGATGCATACTTTACAAGTCGATATTTGTATTTTGAACTTTTACCGACTGCGATCGAATAACTTGTACTGATTGAAGCCAGAGAGGCGCTTGTAATATAATCAATAATACGTGAAGTATTACTATATTCACATCCAGCGTACATTCTTCCCGCAGCATCCATGTCCAATGGGCCCTGAATACGGCATGGATCATTCACAAACACCACTGTGGATGAATCGTTTACTTTAAGAATACCTGCATCTGCTGCTAGATACAATTGATCACTAAGGATAATACATGCTAAAGGGTTTATTGCAGATGAAACGTTGTACAGAAACTGGAACGTTGTTTTGTTAAACACATTAGCGATTATCGGTAAACTAATGAAACGAAGACCAACGATGTACTGATTAGACATGCATACATGAAAAGTTGCATAATTAGCATCCCCAACTGCTATTACTGTCGAATTCGTATAGTAGTATAAGTTATGACTGATGGCATCGTTGAACAAATAATTTTTTCTCAAATCCAAATCAAATCCTTGTATATAAACGCCAGGTTTCAACTGTACTTTATCAGCTAAGGAATACGACGCTAGATCATAAATCAACAAAGTATCATTATTAACTAACGGTATATATAAAGATGTTGTCGTCATGGCTGGTCTAAACGATAATGTGTTTGATAGCGTTTTTACGAGTGTTAATGATAGCAGCATATCGGCGAAAGGAACAGGTTGACGTTCATCTCCGAAACACAAGTATTCTGGTTCAGAATAGCCGTTTGGACACAATGTGAAACTAATTATCGTTGCTATCCCAATCGCTTCGATTTTAATGCCAACATACGAATATTCTTCGGATAACGAGCAGATCTTATCAACAGAATAATAGGTGGCTGTGCGACAATAATCATTGTTATGACACTGATATGCGCATTGCTCTAGTGATTGCACTCCGGTTATATTCAAGATAAAATGACGATCGTACGCTTCGCGATACACATAATCGTTCGCAAACGTACTGTGACTTGAGCGAATCATCGACTGAGCATATGCGGCATGAATACATATAGTGATAACGACCAGTACATGCATTGGGAATATGATAAGTGTGGTACTTATCGTATTTTTTCTCTCGATGCTAGAATCGTCTGTACGTTGAAGAAACAGTCTTTTGTTTCTATAATATAATCTAAAATTGAACATGTAATAGTAGTCATTAATATCAAGTGTCAGTTTGGGGAACTAAGGGAAAAGGTGATTTGCTAAATTTATGTTTGATGTTGCGTTGACAAGAAGTAATATTAGTATCGGATCACTTCTGCTCCCAAAAGTCTAGTATAAAAGGTAAAGACACGGCAGACAAAACATGAAAATGTCAGGTTTGCGAAAGATATGAAAACATTATGCTTTTTGTAGAGAAAAGCAAATAAAGTTAGAGAATTTCGTATAAAATTTTGCGCGATTAGAAATATGAACTTTCCGCAGATTACGATAAGACAGAACGAAGTAGATGTAATAATCTATGTTAACGACGGACATTGTGTTTAACTCGTTTTAAAGAAAATGATCGAACGACGTTTCATACTACTTTATTCGAATTAATAGGTGCCCCAGAATAAATGTCCGCAAACCTATTTTCGTAGGTTATGCGTAATGTAAGAATTTCGTTTTGTGTTGTCCTGTCGAGCAAATTTTGTCGAAGATAAAAATTATTCCTAGTTCAATAAAGTGGTGCGCAGTTGAGATTTTCGAGGCTTTCGGTATTGTTACTATTGTAAACGAACGGTGAATGCTTAGTTTTAAAAGAACACACGAATCAAACTTAAATAAAATTCTTTACCTTTTCATGCCATAATGGAATTCTTACATTAAGCTTAACTTACGAAAACAGGTTTATTAAATACAATTGAAAATGCGTTAAGTAAAGGCATTTACAAACTTTTGCGAGGTTTCGATACTAATCGTATATCATCATCAGGCAATATAACTGGAAGTGGAATGAGAAGAGAAAGACGTAAGTAATATCAAAAACATGACTAAGCAACTATAACTAATCAATTTTTTCCTTTGTCCTGCATTGAGTAAAATACCCTAGTCTTTAAAGAGATGGCATTGAAGGCCAGTTCTCTGTGTATATTTGTTAAAAGTGTTTCTTTTAACTGCCGTTTTATTTCATGTCTTTCATAAGCCATAACTGTGGGTTCTTTCAATTTCAGTTTATGATTATTTTGTGTGGCGTGAACCGCTGGTTTTGCATCCACATCTTGTAGTGCAATTTTCTTCTCATGTTGTTCCATTCTTAGCGTTACTTCATTGCCGGTTTGTCCTATATAAACTTTCTCACAGTCATTACACCTAATACTATACATTACTCCAACCTTTTGCCAATCTTTGCCTTTATATTTCTGTGAGAATGAACTTCCAATCGTTTTATGTTTCCTAAGTCCGATTCGAATATACCGTATACCAAATTTCTGTAATAGTCGTTTGAGAGTAGAGATGAACTTCCGTGACTCTTTTCTTAGATAGTAAAAGGAAATATTTGCATCAATTTTAGTCTGCACTGGAGACTCTTTTTGACTATCCTTCACCGTGCTCTTTTTCATAGTTAGTTCAATTGTTTTCGCTATAAGACCTTTTGGATATCCATTCTCGTTCAAGACTTGTTTTAGCCATGCTAACTCGGTATCTAACAATTGCTGATTTGAACATAGTCGAAGAGCTCTAGTGACTAACGACTTAATTAGGGCAATTTTTTGATAACGTGGTGAACTAGAATCCCACTTCATATGCAAATTGGTATTTGTTTTTTACCGATATACAGTTGTTTCATATACGTCATTTTCTTTCAGTGTAAGCACGTCTAAAAATGCTAATGCATCATCGATCTCTATTTCGAGTGTGAATTTTATTTGTGTATGAAGTTGGTTAATAGTATCAAGTAGAAGTAAGGCATCATTTTCATCCCCACTTAATATGACAAAAATGTCATCTACAGAGCGAATCCATGTTTTTATTATTGTATTATTTACTTAACGTATTTTCAATTGTATTTAATATATTATGTTTCTTCAAAAACGTAAACAGACAAAAAGGTATCAATGAAAACAAGTTTGCAAAAAGCGGACATTTATTCTGGGGCACACGTTAACTCTTTCTTTCTGACTGGAAAGTATTTTTATCACCTTGGAAACTGAGGAAGCCACGTTCGATTAGGCTTGAATTACTAGCAGAGATAGAACATCGAAAAAGAAAATCGATGTATTTTTACTCTGCTATTTTATGTACGGAAAAGGAGGGAAAAGTTTATGAAGGAAAAGTTAAGAAATTCATAACTTTTTGAAGGAAGGTTGTGGAATGTTCGGAGTGGTCTCATTGTGTACCCCAGGCTTTCCTTCTCATTAGGCTATGCTTATGGAAAATCCAAAAGCTTTTCAAGGAAAGAGGGAAAGGGATACCCTTTAACTTTCGAACTGGATTTATTTTACTGTATGCTAAATAAGTGATAAATAACTTTTTCTTCCTTTTAGTCCTACTTACAACATCAGCCATATTCCTCTACAGCTCCTTCACAATTCATAGGGAAAAGTTTTATAAGATTAGGCGACATTTCGAATGACTCATTCTATCGCAAGATAGAAGGGTCGAGATGCAAACGTATGGGATAAGGGCGCCAAAAATCTGTTAAATTGTTTTTGTATGCCTGAGAAGATTTTCTCTAATGTTGATTCTCTTAAAAAATATGATTAGGGCTGTTCTCTTTGAATTTCTTTTCGTATAAATCTTTACTTCTATAATAAAAAACATGATATTATTGTACTTTCCTTGTATTCACCAGACAGTAGAATAAACTATAAAAGTTAAGATGCTCTTTTTTGCCTTTAAATGTGTTGCTGATAGTTTGATAATTGAATAATGTTTCCAAACATGCAAAACTATTATAAAATAGATCTTCTGTAATAGTGGTGAATAGAGAAAGGGCAACCCACCAGCCGAAATATACTTTGAACCGCTTAGTTCCACTAACTATTATTAGGAACTTTTCTTCGATATATTACAGAGTGCAGCACGAAAATAGACTGAAGAATTGCTGAGAGACCTCTGATAACATTCCTCTATCATTTTTTTGCTGACTTTTCGACATCTTTGTAATAAATACATTTAAGTATACGTAACATTGCTTTTATCCGTATCAGGCATAGTATTAGTGTGCCTTCCTTTTTTACCTTATATGATTGACTTGTTTGCGATGGTGAGTCAATATCGTAAAAATCAAAGTAGTTGATGACTGACATATTCACAATGTTCATGTTCTAAGAGAAATACAAAATGACTTAAATATCTGACATGAAAGAAATTTTTTTCATTTTTAATAGTTCTTTTGCATGTTTTGCACAATCTGTTATTTCATTAACTAATGCTAGTGGAGTAGCACTTCCAAATCATTTCCTGTTAAAACGTTTTTAACAGAAAAGAAAACACAGTTTCAAGAACAAATGCGTCAAACCGATCTGTGTAGACACGATTCAACTAAAAAATTCTTCTTGCGTTTTTCTCTAGGATACATTCGGCTGTTAGCAGGGTTGCCAGACGTTCCCCCATATGAGGGACAATCCCACATTTTAAGATTTGTCCCGCGCGAAAAGCGGTCCCTCAGGATGCCCCTCTTTTCAAGGGTATTTTCTTTGACCGTCTTCGATGGACGTTTCACTTTTGCATTACGCTACCAGTTTAACACAACTTTAGCGTTAAGTAATTTTTCTTATATGAGATTTCACATAAGAAAAAGCACTAAACGCAGAACTAAAAATCAGAGTTTAGTTGAAGGGTCTTTGAACCTTTTTCCCTTTGTATTTATTAATAAATATATACGTAACTAAACGTATGCATATTAACTAATAGTTAATATACATTTATTAATAAATACGAAAGGAAAAAAAGTTCAAAGACCTTTCAACTAACTGATTAACTTCGTAAACAATAAGAGCATTAATCACGAAAATTAGAATGAACACAAATTTAACGTGCAGTAATTTTCAAAATTATGATTATGATCTATGATTTTGAATAACAAATACGTCCCTAGTAAGAGCATTCGTGAAATGAAAATATGAACACATTAGTAAAAAATAACGTCTGAAGTGCCCATTTGGTAGCTTGTGTGTGACAAAAGATAGTTGTATTAAATTTTATGTTTTGACATAGTAACATTAGAAAAACCAGAATAAAAGAATATACTCACGTGCCTTTAATTTTCTCAATGACATTGCACGACAAATAATGTGTATTGTTCCCTTTTGTAGAAAAAACAGTTCCCCTTACGTCCCCCTTTTCCCAACATTTGTCCCCTTTACTTTTTTTTTAGTTGGCATTCCTGGCTGTTAGGCACAACATATACAGAAGAAAAAGCAAAATGGATCGAAAAGGAAGCGGTCTCTTTCATGTTTAGAGTTACCGTGAAGTTAGATGCCGGATTTTCACGTGAAACTAGTTTTTCATTTGTTTCTCAAAAGCTAGACTTAGCATTCAAAAAGAAAGACCAGATTTAGATTCTACGTGAAAAGACGAAAGATTCCTTTCCAAACCACCTCGAAAAAAATTGTCCTGATTTGCGATCAGAAGTAAACACTAAGTCCCAGTCTAACAGATTCGTTTATACTAGTTCATAACTTCGTCAGAAATCGCTGCTAATTTCAAAGTATGATCAAAGGTATATAGTTATTTGGCACCTTTATCGATTGTGTGCATTTAGAGCTTAATGGGAGAAAACGATCGACGAATTTAACTTAATAACCGACTGTTTGTAATATGAGAGACTGTTTTTGTTTTTTTAAACTTATCACAGTTAAACAAAGACGCATTCTCTATAATGAACTCATCATAACCGAAAGATCAGTAAAACATCATAGAGAATTCGTTATTGCCCTCTATACTTCTTCAGAAGTAAATAATTGCACTTTCACAATTATTACATAAGGCAGCGAAGAAAATATCCCATCTTTTTGGCGGTACACTTCCCACAATGCCACTTTTAAAATACTAATGTTTGAGTAATTTTTTGCATTTATCAGATTTTTGTTTAGCTGGTTTTCCTTCACCTTTGATTTAATTTCGAACAAAAAGTTTTGCACCTTTTTGTTTTCCTTGTTATATTTGTTAGACAAAGAGAACAAAAACGCATTGTTTAAAATCAAAAGAAGGTCGTTTTGTGGATATTAGTTCTTCTCCCATCTACCTCTAACTGACAGAAATTCTAACAAGATTCTGCAGGAAAATAATGTAACTGCCTATGGTAAACTCCGTGTTTTTCCTCAAAGGTTCATTCTACGAAAATTTTGATTCGAGAGCTTCTTATTTGCTCATTCAAACACACTTCTTTTTTCTTTCTTTAAATCTTACTTGCTGAAAAGTAACAAACGGCTTCAATGTTTGAGGTTGTTAGCAGATCAAGTAGTCCGTCGGAAAGGTTGAAACTGGATCTGGAAGTTTGCAATTGCAAAATTTCAGTATTGGAAAAAAGCAGGTTAGAAAAAAACGGTAAAAGATAGTGCTATACAGTTCTTGAATACAAGAACTAGATTATTCAAAATGCACGTTTTTGAGCACACGAGAGGGGAGATAATTTATGTCATAATAACGCGACAGGCGTCTTGTAATACGTTAAACTTTTTTGCTCAACTTTATAGAATTATAATGCATTATATAATGTCCACGCCATTGGAACTAGACCTTCCCAAGTTCAGATTTCGTTCAGAGCTGATGAACTGTTCAAAACGCTATATTCAGCGAACTGAACTGGTCGAACAGTTCTTTTGAGTGAGCTGAACTTTTTGAACAGTTCTTTTTGAACGAGCTGAACTGGTCGAACAGTTCTTTTGAGCGAACTGAACGTCGACTTTGGAAGACTTTTATCTACTCATAATTATTAAATCTATCTAAGGCAGAAGTCAGAAAAAGGTTCTCTTCGTTAATTTAATGCACATGTCGGATTACAAAATGATGCACCTTTTCCCTTTCTGCAAATTTATTTGAAAATAAAGTGTCTCCTGACATTGGTTCTACTGATCAGTTGCAGAGATTTGTCGCCCAACGATAGCCAGAAAGCCATCAATTCTTGCCAGAGGACTTCGAAGAACTATTGAAGCGTGGAACTGTTCAAAAAGTTCAGCTCGCTCAAAACGAACTGTTCGCTCGAAAAAAACTTTTGAACAGTTCTTTCGCTCATTTGAACGGAGTTCGTGAACGTGAGCTGGTGAACCCCTAATTGGAACTCATTTGAAATTAATGCATTATAATATATTACGAGGTGTTTAGAAGATTATAAATCATCAGAAAAATTCCATTTCGTTATCATACATTATTAAATCCATCAACTTGATCAATTAATGTCGCATTAAGTCGAGAGTATTTAATGCCCTTTTTACTCTAACTCCGAGTGCACAAGTTACACATTATGCTCAGCTATTTTTCAGAAAAAGGTCACCTGAATTTGTAGAGATATTGGACCATCAATACACACCAAAAAGGTAGATTTTTTTTTCAATATAATTGTTTTTGGCAAACAATCGTTTCCTAAAAGGCACCCTTCCTTGAATTTTTAACGAATGTAGAGTACTGGACTCGCACTTTAAGATAGACTATTCTGCGATATTATATGCTATATGTGGATTCTGGCTGCAATTGACGCCGCCCAAGAATCTCGAACTTTGCGGTTTAAGTGCATTCAAAGCTCGATGCTTTTGTTCATGGTGAACAGTTAGGCTCATGTATTGAATGTAATAATAGTTATGTTTATGCATCGGCAGCCGATATAACAAGACATAAATTATGGTGCTATTAAAATAAATAATAAATAATCATACTCAAAACAGACAATAACAAATATTATTTTAATTCAATGTACTATCAAATTTGTTAATAAAAAACCATTTTGCTTAAAATTCGAGATTCTTGGGCGGCTTCAATTGCAGCCAGAATCCACATATAGCATATCATATCGCAGAATAAAAAGTCTATCTTAAAGTGCGAGTCCAGTACTCTACATTCATTAAAAATTCAAGGAAGGGTGCCAATTAAATTAAGGCTATTTTAGTTAGCTAGCTTGTGCAAAAATCCGAAAAATTTCTAACATGTTTTCGCTTCTGTAGAAAAGAAAAAAATCTTCATAATGCGATAAAATAGATTATATGATTTGAACACGGCCATATGGTATTGAATCAAGCTATAAATCATATTTCTAGAGCCAGTTTCATACGGGGAATCATACGCAGATTATGAATTTGTGCCGTGTTTCAGAGTGTGAGAAAGAAAACATTAAAGTCTCAATAAAGATTTCGAGCAAACTATTCATGAACCGTCTAAGCTATAGCTGAATTACGTGACTTTCTTCTCAACTACGCAAAGGAGAACACCTTAATTTCGGTATTTTTCTCTTTCTAGCAATAAGTCTAACGTTTAATTCTTTCTTTTTCAGTTTTTTTTAGATTTTCTAACGTCTTTTATACATCAAGCTCATGCCATGCTACCGCTGTTCTTTCGATTTTTCTGTGAAAATTTTCAATAAAAAAGATTTATTAAATTATTTCTTATCGTTTATTTAGATAGCAAAACTGCTTAATCACATTCTGCCAAATGAAAATCTGCTACAAAAAATCGTTCACGCGAATACACTTTTTTACACCGTTTTACGTTCTTTTTAAGCTATTCAAACGGACTTTGAGGTCTTAAAACAGTATCATTTGGCTACGAATTATTTTAAGGCGTTATGTTAGCTCTTTGTAGGATCTATAAATGAACTTTTAAATGCCTGTTAATTGACATTTTTTACGCCGTAGGAAAGAACAACTTAAAAGCGGCTTATTTATAGCCAGTATTTTAGTGAAAATTCTATTGTCCAAAACATCATTTTAAGGGCATTTTTAGACTTTTATAGAAACGGTCCATTTAAGGCCTTAAAATGAGATCATTAATATGACCAAAAAATGATCTAAAAAGACTCTGCAAAGTCTAAAAGCGACCGTACAAGAGCCACTTAATTGTCATTCAAATGACAATTAATGGCTCATTAAATAGACCGTTTTCGATCTCCTGGGATGCTGCTTTTTCCACAGGTCGCTGAAAACTAGCGAATTTTTGAAAATGGGTTATCTCACCGATCTTGATAGATAGAATAAAAAAATCTTACGGCATTAAATCGAGCGTTAGTCACAGTTTATATGATACCACTTAAATCTTGTAAAAAACTCAGTTTCGTTTTTCAACTTATGTAGTTTGCCCACTGTGAGCAGTTCGCGTTCGACAAGAACTGAACGGGTAACCAGTTCTTAGGAACTATAGGAACTGGAACTGTCCCGCCCTAAATTTGACTAAAAAGATCAGAAATGGAAAACCGAAACTTAAATATAATATCAATGTTTTATGTAATGGAAGATAAATGATTCATTTTTACATCGATTATTAAATAAAGCATTTTGTACAGAAAATATAGACATAAACAATTTGTGACATATTGCGTATGCGCGAATAACTGATTTACTAAAAGTGCAAGAACCACTAAAAAGTAATTATTCGCTTTGCGTTAATGTTATGTGTTGAACACATTCATCACTACTTTTAATAATGTTAAGTAATTAATTATACCACGAAGACGAACTCGTCAGTCAGAATCATTATCGATATTAGAATCAAGGCAGACAATACACAAATCTTCCAGACTTTCTGACGACATGTGTTTTTTCTTTGTTGTTTTTGCCGATTATATAAAATAAAAGTTATTTTATATACTAACTGCTTAAAGTAACCTTACAAAGGGTTTGGACACTGTTAAACTGAAGTGGAAAGTGGAAAATATGACACTATTTCAATAATCATACATGAAGTTACTCTACCATGTGTAGACAATAGTTTCGAAACTTACGTTTGTTTCTGCTTCTACATTAACAACTAAATTCATCTATTTTCTAGGTCCATATGTTCCATTAGGCGTAATTGAATTATTAAATGTATTTTTATTTTCATAAAATAAGTTCTTATATGTTACTTTAGTTCCAGTTAAATTAACATTTATAAATCATATCATTTTCTTTTATATCAGTAATCATAGCAAATCAAGCTTATTTTTTTGAGGGCGGTTTAGAGAAAAACAGCATACATATTCTAATTCCTTTTTGCATGCAGATTCCAAATCTGATGTTTGCTTTCTGGTGGAACATCTAGTTTTTGAAAAAGAAGCGAGAAACCGTTTTTACGTTGAAATTAGGTATTTTTCTCCTTCTCCTTTTCTCTCTCTTTCTGTTCGTTTCATCATTTTCATGATGAAATAAGCTTGATTTGCTATGATAATTGAAAAATCACTACATTCAGAACAAATTACAGCCTGAGTTTTTGATGAAAATCAGTTTTATAGACAGAATATCGTGATCTTATCATATCTAATTAGAGCTGTTGCCAAAATAGTATGATGGTTGACATGAGTGTCTTTCTAACCTCAAGATAGAGAGCGGTCATAACTTTGTTGTCAAACGCCAAGCTATGAATGTTATGAATGTTCGACAGTCTATGAACAATCAATGACACTCATGTCATAAACATTCATCAATGATCCATTCACGTTAGACATGAGTCAAGTGCTGTCATGACGCTTAGGTAACTCACGCTCTATTTCCATGAATGTATGAATGATGAATGTTTGACCGTCTACAGGTATCTGTTTGACACATGTCATGGCAGCGGAAAGTTGTGTCATGACAGAATAAAATTGTGTCGTTAACATCACTTGACACATATCAAACATGAATGTATGAATTGTGAATGTTGGACGGTTTATGAATATCTGTTTGACGCGTGTCAGTGCAGCAACATGAATATAATGAATTAATGATGACGTTTGACATATTCTTGGAGAGTTTTGACACGACATTTGACAAAATAGTTATAATCGCTCTGTCAAGATGAATGAAATGTTTTTGAAACTCGATTCATTCATCACAGCGAAATGAAATAAAACGCACTTTGTTTATTTTGAAACGCATACAATATTGGTCAGCGTGTAGGATACGCCTACAAGATGTGGAATTTTCCTCAAGCGCCTCTTTTCCCGAGATTCAACCTAGTTTAAACTAAATTTATCCTTGAATTTTTCGAGCTGAAAGCACAGTACTTGAAAACAAGAAATGACGTAGGTCCGCTCAGTCAACACAAGTCCCACTAAAGATGTTGTCGAGTTCCTGAATTATGAAACATATCAAAATTCATTTGGAATTCTCTTGGACTCCTCACCTTGAGCATTCGACTCGTACGTGCTCAGTCGAGTGTATCTTTTGATCGAGCGATCGTCCTGTCAGTCTTCTACCACATTTAGCGCGATTATTTCAAAATTCAAAACTCGAACGCTGTTATGATACTGACACAATAACCTCCTGCTGCCAGTCTCAACAGCTTTATTCTGTCTTCTCAGGTATCTTGTTTATTCCAAAGATAAGAACTAAGCAAACAGAAAGCATGAGTAAGGATTTGAAGAAAACGCACACATGTTAAGCGTGAAAACGAAAACACGTTAGTTCATGAGAATCGGAGAGCTTCTGGTCCAAAGTAATGCATGAACTCGTACATAATTCGCACCACCCAGGGCATGCCGTCTGCTGCATGACTACCGAATGGCTTGGCCAGACCGATGATCCGAGCTAACTGATAGTACCAGCGAAGAGGCGCCACGTAAAACTGTGCCCATTCATGATTCTTCACAGATGCGAAACAGCTCGTCAGCACATCGTTGACAAACAATGTACCTAAATGAAAATACTGGCTTCGTGGAAATGCGTTTGACACGAGTAGCTTGCTTACCTGTCATGGTCAATGGGGCAAAGTAGCCGGTTTTTGATTCGATTGTGATATTTGTAACCGGCGATGGCTCGAGTTTACCACCCGAGATGACAGATAGAATGTCGCCAAGTTGCACTTGGCTAGCGGGCAGGTAGTTGAGCTTGCCATTGGAAGAGACGATCGGGATCAAGTGAAGAGCCGTGAGACTCACACTGTGGCCAGAAGCCGTAGTAATTGTGTAAAACAGGGCTGAAGCAAACAATCACGAACATATCTATCACCACTCGTCTATATCTCTGACGTACCTTCTGCGAATGCCTTATTGTCCAACATCATCACCATTTGACTGCTCACGATTTTCCGGTCGTCGACAGCCAGCACTTCTTCACCCGCTTGAAGGTGGCCAATCTGTTTCCGTTGCCCATTGGCTAACGTAACCAACGAGTCACCGGCCAAACACTGGAGCGTGTAATCTGACGCATACGCTAGAGCTGCAGTTCATTGTAAACAAAAACAGAGCAAATTCAAGTTAATTCGTTCGTTCAAAACATTCAGAATCAGCACAGCGGTTCTGATCTCCTGAATTCCTCATAGTTCTCGCAAACTATTCCGAATCGCCCTTATTTCGACAAAAAATTCTGACTTTGCTGAATTTCGGTCCTTTCGTTGACTTGGAAAATATATCTATCAACCAACGCGGATTAGCTCCATATCAGTCTTAAATAGAAATTCTTCACAACGACTGCCATAGCAGAAGTTGTATGTCACTAGAAATGACCTTTTCAAACGCAGTCAAGTCAGAATCCGATACAGACACAACAGTTTTGTGTCAACTTTCGCGAAGCTTTTCAGAAGCAGATAATGTACCAGACTGAGAAAATGGATCTACTCTATGGTTTCTATTCGTCTATTTTCTTAGCCGACCATTCTAATGCATCAGTTCGGTCCCATTGAGGAAGCTGTATCACACCCGCAGTTTATCACAAAACCATTGACTATTTCCCTAGAGACTCTTACGAGACGAAGGCCCGGTTCAGACATTTCGAATACAAATCGTTCTTTTCTGCCTCTGCGCTTCCATTCTTCGTATCATCCCACACAGTTCTTGTCTGCCTTCGATGTTTTTTTGTATGCTGATCATAGCGAGTTGTGAACAAACATTCAGAGGACAAAATACTGCCAGCTCTAGAATATGTATTCAATAAACTTACCCTTCCCAGCCACGTCGGGCTTGATGTCCGAGGTGACGTTTTCAGATGCCGCGCCGACACTGTCGAGCGTCAGCAGTAAGACAACAACGAGCATCAATT
>CAJNOQ010005737.1:0-14753 GCA_905250885.1 Didymodactylos carnosus | reverse complement strand
TAGAAAATCGATTGATTTTCTAGAATATTAGAAAATCAAACTCGAATTTCCAGTATTTATAAAATCGACGCCGAATTTTGATATTTTTGGAAATTCTATGGCGATTTTCTGAATAAAATGAAAATTCGATTTATAGAAAATCGAATCGATTTTCTAGAAAATAGAAAATAGAAAATCGCGAATTTCTAAAAAGTCAGAAAATCTACGGGCATTTGATAAATATCAGAAAAAGCTCCACGATTTTCCAGATTGATTTTCTATAAACTAGAAATTAATTCCAAATTACAGTGTAGGCATCTAGCGTGCAGCGCTGTTCTATCTTTTCGTATAGGGCAACGTACAGATACAGTTGGTGCGCGAAGAACGTGCCAGAAATGAAAGAGAACGTTGTTTTACTTAAATTAGGAGATTCGCCACCGAAAACTAATTTTCACGCCACCGCCGAAGGCGGGAGAAAGTTTCATAACCTCGCACCGCCTATGTTGAAAACTTCATTCGCCGCCGTCGAAATTTTTTTATTGACGTACATGTCTGCGCACCACGCTTCGTCCCAATTCGTGTGATTTTGGGATCTTTGTCAAAATTTTTTCAACAATAATCAACAATAAATAGTGGCACTGATTAATGTTGTCCTGTAGAAAAAAAGTGTGTTGAGTTTGATGACACAAGCCTATTGTGAAAATATCTTTTATTTCAGGAGTTATAACCATTTTATGGAATCATAGCTTTTTTTCTTAGGCTGAAGTGAAAAGAATAAAAAAAAGTACGTTACAAGACCATTTTGAGGTCAATCAAAAGAATGTTGCCGTACTGTTCAAACTGGGTAAACAAAAAATTGTTTGCCAGACAAATTTGTTCTCTAGACTTTGCTCTTTCAAACAAAAAAAGCTTCAAAGTGATCCGACGCTCCGTCGCTGAGAAATACGGCATGACCTTTACACCATATGTTAAGTCAGGTAACTGCAACATCTGTTATCCAATAACTTGCGACAAAGATTGACAATAGAATAACACAAATGGTCAACGATGCCATATGAACATATCATCCAGGAACGCCCATTTACATTAAACTAGAATACTATAGAAAAACATCTTAATTAAATTGTTTTTTATTGTCAAGTTCAGAGGTGGGCAAGTCCAACCATTTCCAAGTCCAGGTCAAGCCCAAGTCAAGTGTAAGCTCGAGTCGAAGTTCTTCATAACAGTTTCTGTACTACACAGTACGTCATAATCATGTATAACGGGTAAATGAAATTTTATCGATACATTGATGAATGATGATTAATAAATTAAGTATCAGATTATACTCATTCCGCTGTTCAATGTAAAAGATTTTAACTGCTTGACCTTCAAACGGACTTGACAAAAAATTCCCATGTCCGGACTTGGACGACTTGCTCATCTCTGGTCAAGTTTAATTAAACAAAACTATAAATATATATTCTGATATTACTATCATATGTTTATAGTTTTTATCGTTAATTGAACACAAATAGTACTTACTACTCACGAGTATTGAATCTTGAGATCATCAACAGTACAATGTAAATTCAAGTGTTTTATATACGTTTAGTCATATTATGTCTCGTTTGTTTAAATACATCTGTAATCGTGGAATAGAAGATTATTTCTTATCTTTTGCCTTTGTGTATGTGTAAATGAAATATTTGTCGATCATATTTCATTACGGTTCACACAATTTCTCCTTTATTCTTATTTCTATATATGTCTGTGTTTTTTTGAGGTTATAATCGACGAAAATAACATAACATAATTATAATGTCTTCCAATTTAATCCTAATCATTTTTCTATTGTTTAACTATTTTTTTCCATATTTCTCATTACTTTTATGTCCATTAGCATGTTCCTGTACAGATGATATGATTAATTGTAATAATGTCGAAAATTTAACATTAATTGAATTAAATCAAATGTTACTAACAGATAGTTCAATTACAGATATTTATTTTACAAATAATTATATTGAAAATCTCAATATTTTATTAAATTTAAATACATCTCAAACACTTGTCCGATTAAGTTATGCATCAAACAGGATACGTACAATAGATAAACACTATTTTGATAATATGCAATCATTAGAATTACTTAATCTCGATTATAATCAACTTGAATCCGATTCTATACGTTCATTAAACTCATTAAAAATGTTAAAACGTTTATATTTACGACAAGCATTTGTCTGGAGTATGACAGGACCAGATAATAAACAATTAATTGAATTTTTAAATGTTATTAAAGAATTATCAAATAATTCTTATTTAGAAGAATTTCATTTAGAATCAAATAAATTAAAAACAATTGATTCTTTATGGTCTAAAATTGATTTTCATTGTCTATTTCCATTTTTAAAACTTTTATTTTTATCAAATAATACATTTAATGATATTTATCTTCAAACATCGTGTCCTACACAAATAATGATGATTAATTTAATATCAAATCAAATTAATTCTATTTCTCAAAATGGAATTCAATCATTAGAAAAATTAAAAATAAATCAAAATCAATTTTATTTATTAATTGATTTTAATCCATTTATTTGTAATAATTGTAAAACAAAAGATTTTATTCAATGGTTTAGAAAAACAACAATTATTCAAAAGAATATGCATGAATCGGATGCTTATTTATGTTCAATGAATCAAACATTATTCGATGTTAATATTGATCAATGTCATCAAACAACAACAACAACACACATACAATTAATAATTTTATTAATATCATCATTGTCAATAACATGTTTCATTCTAATTTTATCATATTTTATTTATAATTGGAAAAACGTTAAATTAAGAACACGTTCGACAACTGTCATCTCCTATTTGGATCAAAATTCAACATATGAACAATATGATGACATTGAAGATAATGTAAAATTAGTTAAAAATTAAAATGAATATTTTAATTAACTTCTAATTCATCTTTCTCTCTCTTTCTCTCTGTTTTTTGTGTCAACTGAACAGTATGAACAACAAAGTAAAGATTATTGTTGTGTTTTTTCCCATAGTATTTTTATGCAAAAGAGTAAAAAATGAACTTTTCGAGGGAGAAAATGTATATTTGACTAAAATCATTTAAGAAGGTAGACTAAGACATACTTTTTCTACTTTTTTTTGTCTGAAATGTTTGGTTCGTGAGTTTTAATTGTTTTAGGGCAATTGTTGCACGTTTGGGTCCAGTTTAGTAATAGAAAGATTTTTCCACTAAAATATTTTGATAAACTTGGTTTTAAAATGAACCATGGCGTGACCAGCTAACTCTGCTACCGTAAAGGAGTTCCGTAACGTTTTTTTAGCATTTTGTTTTGTTTATAAATCGTAAATGAAACGACACAGACAGCTACGTCTTAAATTGAAGAAAAAACTACTATGAACACTTTACAGCGCGTCTCAACTCTGTAACATATCTCGTTTTATAGATCTGATAGAAATATTGGCAACTACATTTAAACTTTGCAGAATCGAAAAGTAGTTGCCAATATTTCTATCAGATCTATAAAACGAGATATGTTACAGAGGTGAGACGCGCTGTAAAATGTTCATAGTAGTTTTTTCTTCAATTTAAGACGTGTCATAGCTGTCTGCGTCGTTTCATTTACGATTTATAAACAAAACAAAATGATGGCTGGCCGCGCCGAGCTAAGAAATTCGGGTGGGAAAATTTTGTCGAAATATCACCGACGTTGGGCTCGTGCAGTTGCAATCAGAGTGCTCAAATCTCCTGATTTTTAGACTTTTTTTCTGATGAAAATTCTCCTGATTCCAGGAGGTGATTTTTAAGATTTTCTCCTGATTTTTTTCTGCATCAATTTGTTTTCCAGAACTGAGATTATCAGTTTCAGAAACAGAATTTCTGGATCAAGAGTCTAAATAATTGTATATTGAAAGCGCCTGCTGTGTGCTTATCGAATGTTCTTATCGCAAGAAGATGAGATTAGTGAACTTTCAAATCCATTGAATCAAAATCTTATTCCTCAATCCGTACTCCAGTCTGTGACAAATGAACTTCGGCTTTCAAAAAACTGGATTTGGGCACACTGGTTGCAACGTCAAATGCGTGGTTACGTGTGAACTTTCTATAATTTCTATAAGGTTTTTTCGTGTCTTTCAAAAAATTGTTTGTATTTTCGCAACAACGAATTATCGTTGACAATTGCCATCGCAACAATGAACTGTAAACAGCGGTTTTTAACTGCTGGGTCATTCTATCAAAAATGTTTTTTAAAGAAACCAAACAACTTTAAAAATATCTATTATGTGCCATCTTGTAGAGAAATGTTTACTCTACAAGACTGGTGATTTCAGAAATTTTATAGTTTGTTGCTGCGAAAATACAAACCATTTTTTTTGCATGCCTAGTTCACGTGCGATCAAAGTTCATTTCACAATATTCACAGGTGTACACGCCGTTTTATGTACTAAAATTTGCCCATGGGTAACACAGATTATTTTAATTTCAAAAAATAAACTGACTGCCCATGGGGAAATTTTAGTACATAAAACGGCGTGTACACCTGTGAATATTGTGAAATGAACTTTGATCGGACCTAAACATCGTAAAATGATGTGTGGGCATGCGCAAAAAAATATATTCCACTTGTGACAACGCGGGAACTGCTCACAGAAACTTTTCGAGTCATATTTTTCGCACGTGGTCACTAGTGAAAGTCATAAAACAGTGTGTGGACAGAGCTGCCAGATGGACCGCATTTTGCGGACAAATTCCAGATTTTTGAGCGTTTTTTTAAGCATTTTCTGCTTCTCCTCAGTTAAAAATTCGCTTAAACTTATAGTTATCATGCATTGAAATTTATAATTATTTCTTATCAACATCAGAACTGCTTAAACTTATTCATTCTAATCAAAAATATACAGTCAAAAAACAAAGCGTCAATTAAAATCGATATTTACATTTCTGTTTGTTGTTCTTTTGTGTTTTATTGAGTAAAACCGCAAAGTGCTAGAGAAAACATTTTTTTTACTCTCTGCATGTGAAAACGGATGAAGTTTACCATGAAAATGCGTTTCCGTTTTTTTTTCCGCATTTCTGATCTGAGCATCTAGCAAACACATGAAAAGAAATTCTCGCTTGTGAACGCGCGTGAAATTATAGAACGTTCACACGTGACTACGCATGTGATGTTGTAACCGCATGACCCTAACGTCGTGAAACTTCGACAAAATTTTCCCATAGGTGGTACCAAGATTTAAACGTGACTTTTCTGAAAAGTGCTTAAAATGGGTGAATAAGTGAAAATAATTGATGGAAATCGATATCTAAGAAGTCATCTTACGGATCCCACAAAATACATATTTGTAATCTCCATACAAAACTACATCGAATGAGATATTAGACAAATTTCTTGGAGTAACGCCTTTCTGTCAAAAAACGTAAAGAGTGTGCGTTCATCTATGCTTGTACACAATAACGATCTATCAATCGATACAAGTCTTTTGAAAAAAGTAAGTGAGTGTGAATCATGAATGTAATTACCTCAAGGACAAAAGATTTGTCAGATTATAGTGAATCAACTAAATGTATTCACTTCTATAGGTGAATTGAAAATTTTTATTTCTTTCTTCCGAACTATATTATACCAGACAAAAATACTTTCAAAATCTTGCTCAGCATGGTCAAATACATACATTCTTTAATGTTTAGCTAAAAATGAATAAGAAAACGAAAGGGGGAAATAAAACATTTCAATGCGACAGATTTACGCAATAGAACAATCGCTTCAGTTGTACGAGAAGTGTTTGGACTAGATAATTATTTCTGTATGTCCAATACTGATTTTTAGAAAAAAAGTATACCTTTGAGCACACGTGGTATAGCATATCTAGATAATCACAAGTCACCGTTCACTTTATTCTCCAGTACAGTAAATTAATACATAGGACTAAAACAGTTAGTCCTTCATCCGGTCAAAAAGAAAATGCCGCTGTTGAATGAGAAATGTATTCAAAAATAATGAATGGAATTTAAAAGCATTCACTGTTGTTTCATATCATATAAAAGCATTCACTGTATGGTACATTTGTCTATCTCAAAAGAAAAGAGATGGCGAGCATTTTATTATTGAGAGTTCATTTAACTGTCGATATGGTGCGTGATTAGATGCAGAAGTTATGCTTATGTCGTGTTTTTAGCAACACATATTTAATGGATGGAAATTTTTAATTCTAACAAACAAATACATGATTAGACTTCTTGTTTTTCACTGTTTTCGTACAAACAATAATTAAACGAGATATTTCTTCTATAGAATAGTGAATATTTCGGTAACCTTAACTTATCTGAAATCAAATTATTGTGCAAAAAATAATTTACGTGTAGCGCTGCCCAATGGAATTTTCTGCAACGAAAATCTGTATAAAACTTGAATCAAATCTGCAATAGAAGCCTGCAGAATGTAGATAAGATATGTACTTCCAATTCTGACAGAATTTACAAAATCTACACAGAACTGTCGTAGGTTATTACAGAATACTAACAGATTCTGCACCGATCACTTGCATAGTCTGAGAAATTTCTGATAATTTTATGTTTGCAAAATTAGACGTTCAAGTCAAACGTTGCATACATTCGGCATGCAGATTCTCAGGCAGAAATTTTCAAATTACAAAATCTGTACAGGTATGTTGCAAAAATCTACATTTTACTTGGATAGTGAAAATCAGTGCGTAACCATACACAATCCGTATCGATAAAAATTCTTTTACAGCGCAGTAAATGAACTTTGATTTTGTGTTTATTTAAATTCAAAACTTTCATTTAATGAACTTACATTTCAAAATATGAAGGAAAAATTCGTAAATAAGCAAATTTTTTTCCCATTTAATTATATGCAAGTAGAGTTCCTAATGATGACAGAAAGGCTTTAGTTTTCGCTTATCTCTATTTGCTAAGAACGAAACTCACCAAATACTCTATGTACTTTTTATTATCTACCTTTATTTTGCATATTTCAATTCCCTTTTCTTATGTTTTTATTATATTCTGTTTGTCTCTTGTCTGTAGTTTAGTATGAGTCATTATTATTATAAGCCGGGGCCTTTTAATGACTATTATTTCTCTTGTACGAATTCACACTTCTTCTTCACGCTTTATACATTGACAAAAAATAACTATTATGAATACATAACACATTTAGATCGAGATAAGTTATTCGTTAAAATTAAGCACGCAACTCTACAATCAACGTAAAAAAGCGCCTTCAATCTAACATTTTGTGATCAAAATTCGAGGATATTACTGAAACTATCCATATATTCTGTGATTCTAAACGTACCCAGTTTTGGCTAAAAGTTGAGCGAACAGTGATAGAGTGAGTAACGATACATTATAACGGTAGGTTAGATGCAATCGTGTAATAAAACACTTCAATAACATAATGATTAGGTACTTAACTTTTAGAAGTTGTTCATACTAGAATTTATGACAACGAAGGTATAAAACGCTATCAAAATATAAAGACTTTCTCAGTTTACTTGAAACTTTCGAGAAAGATGTCACTTTCTGTGCTACCTTTTCCTTTGGTTACGGGAACACGCTAATGAAAACATATGGAAACTGCCAATCAGAAAGTAAATTTTCATTCTAAAGTATAGAAAAATGAAAAAAAGTTATATGATATATAGGAAATCTTATTTATATCTAAAACAGTACATATAATATAATATATTCAAGATAAACTAGGATGTAAATGCCCCTTACACCTTCTAAGCACGAACGTTGACAATGTCAACGTCATTTTCATTTTATGTTAATATAGTTTATCTTTGTTGTAGCAACAGAATAGTTCAAAATGTTTTTTTGCTCACAGCTGATAATTTAAACTGTGCATACAAAAGAAAAAATTTCTTTTATCCGTTTACTTGCTGCGATATAATAAACGTAGACAGATTTTCTTAATAGCAGACACAATGTCTGACAAGAGTTTATATTCGTTCTTTATACTTATGTATGTAGATATTCTAAACATAATTGAAGGTACTATTGTCGCTATCGTATAGTATAGTGCACGATATTATTTCTATTGTTTATATTCTTCAGCTTGATAATTCTTTATGTTTAGTATGCATGTACAGATTCTTTTCTTTTTTAGTTGTTATGATTTATTATACCATTTTGCCAATCTATTACATGATACTACTACTTTGTTGACTATAAGTTCTATATATCTTAAAGGAATATGTTCATAAAATATTTTTATTCCATCATTTTTCGTTTTGCTTCTAGCCCTTATTCTCTCTTTTTTTCTTCTTCTGTACAAATGTGCTTTTTAATTGATTTTTTTCAAAAACCCACGCATAATCATACAATAATATATTTATGCTGCTGATGTTTTTTTGCGTAACGCAAATTATACCTGTCGTTACTGTATTTTATTTTATTTTTTTACTTCATTATGATATTATTTCAGATTTTACTTTTTTGTCGATACATCTAATCAATAATGGTGACTTGTGTGATTGCTCGTTGCATTATGTATGTATCCAACAATTTCATTTCTAAAAATCAAATATCATTGTTTTTTTGATATTTCTGTTTTTAGTGTAACAATTGGTACACTTTATCCAGCGTATAAAAGTTATAAAGCACTCATGACTTCAGATTTAAAAGCAGTGGTATGTAGAGATTGTTTGGAATGAACATATAGCTACTTTAGAAAAACATTTGCCACTCTAATAGTAGATACTACTTCTCGTCTGAGTGATTTGATTGTGTTCAAGAAAATGTTTTACTATTTATATTATTTTCCATTTAGGTGAATTGTCTTCGATATTGGATTGTATTTGCAATATTTATTGCTGTTGAAACAATCACTGACATTATTCTATCATGGTAGAGATGTCCTTGTATTGATATTAACATATATCTTGTTTTACCTTGCCACTTTTGTCTATTAGGTTTCCATTTTACTATTGGATGAAAATTTGTGTAGTACTATGGATGATATCACCAGCTGGTTCAACATTTATTTATAAACGTTTTGTGCAACCTGTTTTAAAAGAACGAGAGAAGGTAATGAAATAAAGTAAGATTATTATCTGAACTGAAATTAATCAATAGTCAAGAATAAATGTGTCCCATAAGTTTCTTCTCTTTTTTTTTTCTATTTGATAATGTTTTTTTTGCATAAAGATGAGTAAATGTCACATTTTTGTTTTTTTTTCTTTAGGAAATCGATGAATTATTAGAGCGAACAAAAGAAAAGGGTTATTCTACATTGATTGAACTGGGTCATAAAAGTTTTCGATATGCATCCACTTTATTTTTAAATACAGCAATATTAGTAAGGTCTAATTTCTTCTTGATTTTATCTAACAGTTGAAATTTATTATTTTTTTTGTTTTATTTTTAGAGTCAGGCTTATCTTGGTGAACATTTAAAACGAAGTCTTAGTACAAATGACATCATCGTTCATTCACAATTACAAGCATATATAAATAAAAATGCTATACTTGAAGAAGTTGAAGATGGTAAACATAATATATTATTGGTGGCCAACATAGGACTTTTTTCAATTAAATCTTTCCTAATTTCATTTAGAAAATGATGATGATGATTTAAAAGCACGTCTTGACGAAGATCGTCAATTTCTAAAGAGTACACCTGGTCAGCAACAGTTCTCACGTATGAATAGCTCTCTAATTGTTTTTTCTCTCATATTTTCATAATGTATCCAAACCGTTTTATTTAGCTTATCAAATTTCAAAGGATAATACTGAAGGCCAATTAGAAGAATTAGAAATGTCAAATGTTATTGCTCAACAAAAACAACGAAAAACTCGGGCATCGACAGTTTCTAATAGTAAAAAATCTGGCGCCCCTTATTCTTCAGCAGAGGTACCAAACATAATTTTCTAATAACTTCACGGTATTTTTGTTTTTTCTGCTTGTTTATTTTAATTTCAACTTTTTTTTGCTCTTTTCGTTTTAAGGAACAAGGGTAAGACAAGAAATCATATCTCCTTTTACTTGTTAGTTAAAAAAATATAAATGAACAACATACTAAGACCTTGTTTCTTGAAATGCCAACTTCTTGCTTCTTCTTACTGCGCTTCGAAAGATTCTTAGAAATACATCATCATCATTCAAGGCGTGCATGATATTAAAATCGTTGACTTAAAGTTTCTTTGAGATATTCAATTTGTTTCCCATTTTAAATGATTTAGATTCTTTAAAACGTCTCTGTTCTGTTTGTTTTTTTTCTCCTGAACTGAAATTAGGTTTATTTAATGTCAATAACGTTTTTTTGATTGATAGTAGTAGTTGATTTCAATTTTTCATGAGAGAATTTTTTTTTATCAACAACTACTTTTTACTGTATAATCATCAAACTGAGTGGCTATTCGTTTTATAGCTGATGTTTAGAGATAATATCATGTCCATTTAATTTTATTCGTAGTGTTAAGATTTTTTGTTAAATTTTATTAAATAATAAGAAAATTACGAATTATAATGTAACATTATTTTTATTAATTTCATTCTAGAACTCCCACTATGGCACGATCTCGAAAGGTCAAGCACAACAAATGTTAAAACGTTCAAAAATAACAAATTCCGTTTATTCAACACCAAAAGTAACAGTAACCGCTAAATCAGCATTAGCAACATCAGAATCTGCTCGAACAATTGATAATATCGTAGAGAGTATCGATTCTAGTCACATTGATGATGACTCAACAAGAACTGGGTCAAATTAAACGTATAAGAAGAAAATTTTATTATTTTGAAACGTTTTATTCATTAAAATATTGTACATATTGATAAAACGATTAATGTAAATTATGCAGTGATTTAAAGTGATTTTACACCGTCTATATGACTCTAAAATATATTATTTATTTAAACTGATGCTAGATATTTTTACAAGTATTCAACGTCTTTCTTTCTATTTCGATCGTTTCTACGAGTGTCAGAAATACTGTTATCAGAGCAACGGGAAAATTTGATAGTTACTACTACTAGCCAATCTAATTGTAACTTGTTTCTTTTTCTGTTGTTGATTGACATTACAAATGTTGCTACGGAACCAACTAAGTCATTAGATTTATTGGATGTGAAATATTTTTTTGTGTTAAACTGTAACAGACACATTTTCAATTTTAATCTAAAATCTTTTGACTTTTCGAATATATTTATATATACTTTCTACTTACATACATTCGTAAACTGTACGTATGTGTGTACGTTCACTTACTTTCTTGTTGTCGACTCTCTTTTTCGTGACTTTGTTGCTACGTTACGCTCAAAATTTGAGAATTTTTGTATTTAACATATTTTCTATTGTTTTCTTTTTATTTTATCTCAATTATATAGATGAACAAAACAAAGTAATTGTAAAAATACACTGCGTACATTTTCGTTTTATTTCTATTTATTATGCCCAATTTTATTTGTTTTGTTTTTTTGAATCATTTGCTTCAAGTTTGTTGCCTGGTGTGTGTGTACACAGATATTTTTCTACATATCTTATTTTGAAAATCGTTGGCAATTTGGTAACATTATTTATATTAAAAATATAGACAAAAAACAAATCATTTTCAACTGTTTTGTTTAAAGTTAGTTGAACCAAAGAAGAACACGTTTATATTTATTTTTGTGCGTAGATTAACGCATGTGTGACACATTAAGACATGTATTGTACAGTAAACTCTGTCTGATTAGTCTCGACTTTCTCGCTCTCTCATGACTTATCTGCTAGAGGTAGTCGAATACACACTTTTTTGAGTATGAGTATGAATACAAGTATTTAGTGGCGAGTACGAGTACAAAACAGTTCTACTCGAATACAAATTTTTTTAAAAAATAGAATTGTCGTCGGTAAACTTCTCGTGTAATGATAGTATATCGATCAGTCTCTTTTGAATTCTTTTTTATTTTAGTTAAACAGATTTTCGTTCGATTACTCGAGTACGCATTAAGAAAAGAACGAGTATGTAACTCGTACTCGCCCATCTCTTCTCTTGCTCTACATTATTTGTTTCTACAGTCGTTGTTTTTCCATCAGATCAGAATATTTGTTCTACGAGTGTTCGCATGAAAAGGGTAGAATCAGTACATTTGACAATAAGACGAAAATAAAGGAAAACAGTTTGACTCGAATGAATTCGATCATCTATTTCCTTCTTTCATTTAGATTTCCTTAGTTTTATTTACGTTTCGAACTTAATGTACATGGATAGTTGAGTAGTTATTAATGTAGTTTATTCTTATAATGTCTCTTCTGTTAATTACAGAAATCTCAAGATCTCAAATGTATATACCAGATGTTTTAAGAATTTGCAAATATTTCCGTCCATCAGAATTTATGATAATTTCTTAATATAAAAGAATCATAATTTGTAACTAATTATCACAATTATGTTGACTAGTTGAAAGTAATAAACAGAGTATATCTACGTCTTTTCGAATCTTTGTCCACTCAACTTTATTATTTTATGTCATTTTTCTTTCGTTATTTTTTTTATTTTATTTATAACATAATTTCGAAGAAACTCGCGTTTATCTACAAGTGACAAATAAAAATAAAAACAATTTGACTTTGTACTGTTTAACTAATTCAGACACTATTCGTTAGTTACCTTCACATATCCCAGAAAATTGTGGATTCGACTTTTCATGCGGTTAGATTCTACAACAACCACCAGGGAGATTACAAAACGTTTTGCGACTAAAAACCAAAAAGAAGATATAAAACTATGGGGAAATCACACTTAGGATCGTGTAGTGTTTAAGCTTTGGAGAGATTTAATACAATAAGAAAATTTGCCTTTTGATAGTTTTTTCTATACCAATGTTTTCTAAAAAAAACCCTCACTAATAGAAGAATTTCCTCTTATTTGGTCTATAAATCACTTAGAATCAATATAGATAAAACTTTATATATCAATTAGATAGCGATATATAAATGAAACGTTCTCCTCAGGGAACCATAAATGAATATAAATCGAGACTTGAATACAGAAATTCTATTAACAATTCTTTTTTGTCGTTTTTCTCTTTTTTATTACATACAAGATGCAGAACTAAAAAAAACAAGGTCATTGAGAATTAACAGATATATTCTAGGACTTACCCCAGATCTAACTCTTCATTCTCGCGTACTCTGACCAACGTATCCTAACAATTACGATTATTACTATCTTAGATAGGAATATCAGATCAAAAAACGTGAAAATAAGGATAGAAGAATTCCAAAATCAGAAAATGATCAGATAAAATAATTTCAAAAGCAGAAACAAGGCAGAAAAAGGTTCAAAAATCAGAAGATTTGGGATCCCTGATGTTAGAAGTAAAAGTTGGCAACAAGAGTGTTATTTAGATATACTTTGAATTTTGATTGATGTTGTTCTTCTGTTCTATATTTTCTTTCAAATTAAATTTGAAAAATAAATGCCAAAAACACTGACGGACACAAAAAACTCACTTTCACTGCTGAAGACATTTCAATCGACTACTTCTGTCTATAAGATATATATATTTTATTGATTTATTGTTCTACATAACAAGAACTCTTAGTATAACTTCTTTAATCTTATGACAGTGACAGATCTAGAATTTTTCTTTGGTACGTGTGGTACGTGCGCTCCCCATAGATACAAAGTTTTCTAAGACAGTTCTGCTAGGAAGAAATAACTTTTTGTTCCTAAGATACGTGCGGCCGTACGTACCATACAACAGCTGGATCCGACACCATATATCATAGTGTTGAAGACGCACATGATAGAAAGTCAAATTTTGAAAGCAACAGTTTTGGAAAAGAACACAAGATCTCCATTCTTTGCATGAAGAAGTTAATTCTTTTTTGACCACTTTTGTTCTCTGACATATTATACAACAAAAATGATCACAGTTCAAGTTTTTTATCCGTAGTTGTATGTTCTGAAACGCATGTGAAAAAATGAATGTATGCTAGTGTATCAACAACTTAGTTCCTCAAAAACATCGTCGCATTTCGTACATACACAATATATCTGGATAAGACCGATGCAATGTCCATATTTTTTCTTCCCTAATTTGAATTGAAGAAAAATTGTTGTCCAGTGTTTGATTCAGTTACATTTTACTTTCTCTTATTGTTGTTAGCAAGGAAATGTATATATGATGAGTCATAGTCTAGAATAAAGAGTGAAAAGGGCTGAATTATTTCAATGTGTATACAAAAATAAGAAGAATTGTATCAACAAGATAGGATGAACATAAATTTTATTTGATAAACATCCAACTTTTAGAAGTTAATGGCGATAAATCTTATGAGTGATTTATAATACATGTACTTCCTGTTATTTTAGATTATTTTAATATTGAAATAAATGGTTACATCGACTCAATAGTACCATGTATAAGAATATATCAAAATGCGTTAAATATTTTCAATTTCTAGCAAATTTGGTTCAATTACAAATGAAGTAGTTTCTGTCGATCAGAAAAAAACTCGACTAGAGCGTTGGAAAGCCTAGTCAAGTATCAAAATTATTCAATTTTCAATTTATCAAAATGAAAAACGTTGATTGTCCAATACCTCCAAACGCTTACTGCGTGGAGGTTCACATAAACGAAATATCAATAAAGGGTGGCCCAGAAGTTCTGACTCGATTTGTATAATAATTTTTCTAAAGTAAAACACATGTTTGTAAATTTCTCTCTATGATGAAAAGACGCAGTAAAACACGCTCTACAAAATGGCTTTTGATTGACCCCGCTAGCTCATATA
>CAJNOQ010005736.1:0-14753 GCA_905250885.1 Didymodactylos carnosus | reverse complement strand
AGCACGGTTCTTTTAGATCCATGATAAAGAGAAAAAAAGAGAAACTACTTAAACAGACTATATAGAATTAAATCAGTGTAAAAAGCGAAACATTCATATTATGCCTCTCGATGTAAAAGAACACAAAAACGTGTATTCGTTTCTATACTTTCACTTCAAATATATTTGAGTCAGACATGGGACTACACGTTATCATTATCAGTTGTTTTGTAGATATATAATCTGTGTAGTTTCTATATTTTATTCACATGTCCAAGTCAGATATCTGTATATTTGAAGTGCGGTTTTGTGTATTTCTTTTCTTTTACATCGAGAGGCATAATATGAATGTTTCGCTTAGATCCATGACCGTCTTTTCCCCATAAAAAATACACACGATAATTCACGAATATCTGTCGAATATTCGTGCACCAAACACTGAGTCATTTGCAAAAGGACACAAAAAAGCAATAATCATAACACAATATAGTTTGTTTTCACAGCTCTACCACATTTAATAGCTAAGTGAACATTAGTCAGCATACCGCTACTATGACTAATAAGTAATTTCTTTAGTTTATTATCAATGTCGTTATATACTTTTATTCGTTTACGCGCCTGAATATTTGATTCTTCAGCTTGATGATGTTGGTATGTATGTTCATCACGTAATAATTGCACGGCGACGATAAAGTGATGCATCAATATTGGGAAGTGCTGGAAATAGAACACCAGTTGCAAGGCCAGGATTTTCGTACGATACACATAATTATTGCATGAGATCTTTTTTGTGTATGAGTTACATCATATCTATGCGTGAATGTTTCAGAAGATTCTGATGTAACTAGGTAATTTCAGAGTATATATAGTTCTGGGTTTTCTGTGTGAGAGGGTGTGTAATTTGTCTTCTGATATAGAATAAAAATAGACACAAATATAACAGTGATGCTCTATTAAATGATAAATAGTTATGAATAATTAACTAAGTGCTAAATTTATACAAGTCTTTTGTCTAAAATGATCCGTATTAAACAAGACTGCCTGTGGCAGGTTCTATGAGAGAGCCTGATGCTTCACCATGGCAGGCAAAAATCATACGGACATGCTTGCGCAGATGTGCAGAGAATATTATGGCAGACCATCGAAGAGCAGTGCTCTGTCCTGCACCACTGCAACACTCAGGGGTGGCGTTGGCAGGCAGCCTTTTTTTGTATAGGGATGCCACTGTCTCATAGTCTAGTTTATTTGGAATATGACGTCTTCGTGCACTGACTAATCACCATTAACTCTCCTTCATCGTAATTCATCCCTTTCTCCTTATGTTTTTCTCGTTATGTTCATTATATTGCCATTCATTCTCCCTACGAGTAGGTTTCGTATACGAATCGTTCTAATTTATGTTCCCGCGTAAATAGAACAGAAACAAAAAGTTTTGCGACCGTCATGAGAAAGGTAGGCCGTAGTAGACACTGCTGGCTTTCAAATTAAAAAAAGTGCCCAAAAGCAACATTTTTCCGCTGGATGACAGACGTTTTGGTGAAACTGATAAAATCAAGGAACGAAGACTAGATTTTTTGAAAAAGTTTAAAAAAGTAATTGTCTCTGTATCAGGCCGATTTTCGCATAAAAATTTTAGAGGACGTGTAATCAATTCAGAATTTAACGCTCTTCAAGGCGGTGGGCTTAGTTTTTTACATCGCGTTATGAGATCGCAGAAAAATGCAAAAAAAGAATTTTGTGCTTGAGAACTGTGTAATTTTTCGTTTTTTGTATTTCACTCGTAACTCCGTCTTTTTTCATTGCATAAAAACTATTTACCGATGGGTTTACAGTAAATTGCATGCAGAATTCACTGAAAAATACTGCAGGTCGAACGAGTTTGAAATAGCGAAGTTATTTACAAAATACTAGAAAATCATTTATTCTAGGCCACCCAGTACGATTATGAAAAAGCTGATTGGGATCTTTTTCGGCAGAATTTGAGTTTTATGCAATGTTAATCAATTATTACGTTTTTGACGAGCCTTGATGAGTCTGTAAAATATGTTTGTAAGGTAACTTTTGGCATTACGAAAAAAATGTATTATTCATATGATAATAAAAATGATCCCGAAACACAAGATTTGATTTAATGGAGAGCTACAGAAACTATATCAGAAATGGAACAGATCACATAGGAAGTAGCTAAAGAGTAAACTTTAGGGTGGATAAGAAAAACGGTGAATGGGTCATGTCTCAGTACAAACTTGCACATGCTAATGCCAAGAAAAACTTTTTTGACAAAATATCTAGTATAGAGAGAAAACGATGTAATTAACAGAAACAAATACTGTTTAGGAACAGATCACAGATATCGTTATATATAAAACGTTGCACTACCATACCTTCGCGAACATCTTAAAAGATACTGGTATCTCTCTATTGTTTCTTTTATTTACTACACGTTACAAAACTCCACAATTTATCGAAGTAAGTGTTTGGATCAGATGAGAAAAACTTCACTGAATGTTTACTAGATCTCCCAGCTGGCATGCTTTGAATGTAGGAATTTTCACAGAATTGGGTGTAAAAAATTACAATATTAGAAAGGAACAGTGTAGAAACTTGAGCAACATCTTGTTTTGTAACTAAAAGTGTGCTTTTCAAAATCTACTCTGGGATCAACTCGGTTTACTCGATCATGTTTTATCATAATCAAAATACCAGCATCTCCGAAAAACTGGGGTGAAATTTTCATTACTGCATTTTAGTTGTAGCGCCAATAGGATTGAGCGGACCGACTTAACCCCAGAGTGGATTTTGAAAAACATATTTTTAGCTACAAAACAAGACGTCGCTCAATTTTCTAGTGTTCCTTTCAAATATTGTAACATGAATAGAAAAGCTAAAAACGGTAACACACTCGCACTCTGGTAGTAGAGTTACGCGATTCAGTCGAATTTTCGTCTCGTGTTGTCGATACAAAGCCATTCAAGAAAAACGATTGATTTTTTGAATTTTTATGTGAATCTAACATTGAGTTACTCCCAGTTAACTTATCTGCACGTAAAGAGCAGCTTGACTGTAGCCAAGATAGCAACAACTCACATGTGTATACCTAATATTTTTCGAATATGTCATTTGATTCAGTTGTTATCATAGATTAGAAATTAGATAGCAGTTTTTCTTGTATTCAAAGAAAAAGTACAGAAAAAACGAAAAGAACACATAATCAGCCTTTGCTGAAATTTGCCCATACACTTTGTGGCGCCCCCAAAATAGTCAAGCGAATCTTTTTTTCTTGCCTGTTTTATAGAAAATTGTCAGCTCCACAAGACGGAATAAGTTTTACGTGAGGCCTATACGTTTACGTTAGACATTCTTGGAAAATACGTGAAAAAAATGATTTTTTCAGACTTTTACAGCGACCGGTCATGGCAAGGTGCTGGAGACGGTTTAGGTGCTTTTCTTAAGTCCACTGCGAGAAGTGCAACCCTCTCGAAAAGTGTTCATCTCTCCTCCCCGAAGGATTTTTATAATTTCTTGAAGAAGTATCAACTCGAAACAACCGAAGCCAGCGGAAAAGCATATCCAACTGTGCATGTGTTCTATCTCGAAAGAATCAAAACCCATGTCATCGACCCTAGAACAGAAAAACTCAAGTCGACAGGTAAAGGTTTTGTGATTTTTTGATTCGAGGAGTCTAATTGTGTTAATATATAGGAACAATTCAAGGAATCCGTCACATGCACGAGTTTCAAGTCTTGTCTAACAAATCGATCAATTATCGTCGTACTTCAAGATCTCGTCATTCGGATACATTCTCCTTTCGATAGGGTTTTATATTAAATAAACTGTTCTGTATGACAAGAACAGTGATTCAATGAGATTCACTATCCTTATTGGCTCTCATAGGCTGACTATTATCCTTCCGAAACACGCAAATGAGTGAAAGTGAACTCACTTTACAGGTATTCGAGTTAGAAAACGCTACATCAATAATAGTAGAAGGGTACACAGAATGACTAATGCCCATTCAGACAGAGAGATGTGGATTGCTATTTTTTGAATAACTTTTGATAGGAACATGATAGAGAGCTACGGTTTTCACCGTTGAAAAGAAACACGCATCTAATTACATAACACAATAACTTTTGAAACTATTCGCCACGATTAAATTTAAAAAACACCATGAAAAGTGATGAGTTTTCATACCGTTGTTTAAACGAAATTATCACAAACAGGATCAAAAGACCAGCCTGAAAGTCATTGTCTTATACGATTCGATGCATTTTCGTCGGCTCTTTCCAAAGGTGAAAACCGCAGCTCTCTATCATGTTCCTGTCATAAGCTATTAAAAAAATATCCATCCTCTTTGCTTTGTCGAAATGGATAATTTACGTGTCACAGACATGTACCGAAAGATGCGACTAGATCTCAACGATTAGATGAACAAGTTCCAAATTTTTATCGGTCAAAAATATTTTCTAGTTCGGTGCTACGCATTGCACAAAAAAAAGTACTAAAAAAACATTTTTCCAGAAAGGTGGTACATTTCCCATGGATTCACCCTGTTCCATCTCTGAATTTCACCCCTATCAAACATCGGCTTCTGTAGTTTCAAGAGGGTCAGAAAAGAGAAGAGAAGTACTCTTAAGAGTTTCATTTCAGGCATGTTTTGAAAATCGACTGCTATATCAGCGTAGAGTTATATCTCACTTTAGAAATTGTTTTATTTTCTCTGTCGCATTTTTATACATGATCAACAAAGTAGTCGAAATTACCCAGATAACACTTATTAATATAAACAGCTTATTTTCTCAACAAAAATCAATTTTCATAACACAATAATGTGTGAGACGGTTCATTGATTTAATAATTTTGAGCTTTTAGTTGGTCAAAGTTTGTGAAACCACTAAGATTATTTAATTATTCAGCTTTGCTATTTTCTAATTCATTGTCTATTTTGGCCTCAGAATGATGTGTGAAAGATAATTTTTCAAATTCGCTTAAAAATCTGATGTATTCAAATACAGACAAATCATAATGTAGCTTTTTACAATCAGTTTGTAATACATTTATCATTGACATATAATTTAATTTAGATAGTTCATATAATTTGATTAAAGCATATCCATCATAATGCTGTAATACATTCAGAAATGTATTCAAGTGTTTTTCTTGACACCAATGATTTATATCAGATGCCAACCATTGATTAATCGGTTTCTTAAGATAATCGCTATTATGTGACGACAATACCACAGGTGTTTGTTGTGTGCTATTATTGACAGTGACAAAACTAGATGGAACTATTGATTCAGTAATTTTTTTCTCTGGCGGTGGTGACGGTAATTTTTGTGCAGACGAGAAATGAGCTCTCGGTTTCTTATTCATACTGAATAATTCTGCTTTCAATTTGTCAAATGCTAAATTAAATTCATATTTAGTAAAATCAATATATATCAACTGCGATAACATTAAACCAAGCCAACCATCAGCTTTATATTTCTTTTGCATTAATAATGGTATTAATGTTACTTGTCTTGAATATGCATATAATGCTTCAGCACGACAATAATTACTACGCTTATAATTATCACAAATTAAAAGTAGAAGACAATCGGTTGACTCAATGGCTTCAGCCATTGCTTCCATTACATTTCCTCTCATATAATTAAAATCAACCCAAACTGTATAGCCATTTCCAATTAAAGTATCATATATACGATGACATATATCTGTATTATCATGTGAATAACTTATCATCATATCAAAGTGAAAACCATTAGACTGATTAGGTGACGTTGGTCCGGTTTTGTCAATAAGATTTGCAGTCGTTGTTTTATCTAAGTTTAATTGATTTGATAGTATGGTTAAATTCTTAATGGACAAAAAGTTTGTTCTTGATACGTTCATATCATTCTTCACTGCTGGACTTGAAGTATTTTCAAAAGTATAATTTAAATTCCATAATATACCTAAAGGATTGGGCAACAACAAATGAAAAATAGGTGTGAGCATAGTGGAAAATCGAAACAGATGTGAACAATTGGAATGAGACTATTCCAAAATACGATAAACGCCTGCTATTCTTTTTCAAATATAATGGGTAAGACGGGAGGACATCCATGAAAAGGTCAAGTCTCAAGTGCTATGATGCGTTTTGCTGTTTGTGGAATAACTTCAGTTATTTTACAACAGATCTTTAGATAGAAAAAAATGAAAGCAAACAATGTCATTGTTTGAAGCAGAACATTATAGAGAGATCGACTGAAAATCACAGAAACATTTCAGTCTCTGAAAAGTTCATCCGATAAACGCAAAAAATGGTATTTGGAAACGTAAATGTCCTTGATTTAGTTTCTGACTGCGGAACTCTCACATAAAAAACTGCGTTACATAAAGCGTATTTTAAATTCAAATCCAGACAGATTTGAACGCATAACTGTGTTTCGTTTTGAAACGGTAATACAATGTGCATGTTTTAAAAGACACTGTCCCATCTAAAAGCGTGCGCTCCTAAGATTTGAAGACGTACCTTCATGCATCTACTTCAACGTAGTTGCAGTTATCGCTCTTTCCTTCCCATTTGTCTCTTAGTCCTGTTAGAAAATAAACCTTGTTGTTCAGATAAAATAAAAGGTTTATCATCTGATATGACGGACACTCTCTAAGATCTGTCATTAGCGTAATTTCATTTACTTGTATGCAAAAACAATAAACAACTCTCGTATTTCTTAATTATAGGACGAGCCGTTTAGAATCTGTTGATGCTTCCTTTTTTTACCGAACATTTTACGTTGAATATTGTGAATTAAGAACTGGAAGTTTTGTTGACTTTGAAGATGAAACCGTTTGAAAACAAATGTGACGCAATGTAATAGTGTAATAGTACGCAAACGAAAGTATCCCATTTCAGAAGAGCGTATGAGTAAAATTAACTAGTGTTGTTGTCGCATAGGCCTTATACAATTAAAATATGATTTGCACAGACAAAGCCACGTAGATGATCCTTTTTGTGAATGTGGGGAGCCTGAGACCGTTGAACACTACATACTACATTGCCTATTTTATAAAAATGAATGGAATCATTTATTTAGTCAAATAGCTTCTTTTCTGCCAAATATGATTATTATTTTTCCCTGACTACCACTGAAGAATAGTATTCAACAGGTCGATTTAGTGCAAATCTATAAATTGATGATAATCAATATTAAAAACATTGAACGTTTTATGGATTACGACATTTTTGCGTGATTCTGCTCATCACAACACCACAGAAAAAGTTAGTGTCCGTTCTATCACGTTCTTTTTCGCTCTTGACTTATTGCATTTTCACTAAAATCTGTGCACTTTGACGAAATCAGGCCACGAAGTCATTTTGAATAAAATCGAAAAAAATTCAATGAAAACTTGGATACAGGTAAAAAAAATCGCAGAATTTTTAACGAAAAACTGTTTGAGATTGTCGAAGGGTTCCCGTGCATTTCTGGAGAACCAGATCTCCGGAAAATTTTCAGCAATTTTTTTTTAGCTCAAAGTGTTCCGAAATGATCAATATTGACAGAGTAATTTTCCGTATAATGAGGACATTCTAAGGCTTCTGTGATGATCCGTTCAAGCGCTACGCTTACTGAAACTAAGAGCCCGTGGAAGTTTCTTGTCGTACCCCAGTTTCTTGGCAATGGTTGTAAAACCTTCAAAATACATGCCTTATGTCGAAAATTGATTACTCTATTACAATATTGATCATTTCGGAACAGTTTTGAATAAGAAAAGGTTGTTGAAAATTTTCCAGAAATGCTGCTTTTCCCGCCCTCCGCGGCTTTTAAATTTTGTTCGATCAAATAATATTTGAATGGCATCGAAAATATATTTTTTAGATCCAGTTTTCCATATAGGATACGTAAAAAACAATTTCGAAGTTACAGTTGAAGCTAAAATGGAAATTTTCTGCAATTTCCGAAAACTAGGGCGTTTTTCAAGGATTTCAAAATCTTCGCCCCTAAGAAAAATTTTTAAAACATTAAAACACGCATATTCTGATTCAGCTCGATGAGCTCTACTAAATCATGTATAAAAACCAAAACAATAAACAGCACTCGAATTTTGAATTTCCGGCCTCGCTTTATACTTAAATATAAATCGGTTTAATAGTAAAGACATTTACAGCACAGTACCTGCAGGTTAAATCTAACCCAACCTATCTGATTAGGCTCAGGTTGCAAAAGTTCTACGTTGGATTTGGTGATAGACCGTATTTTAATATTTTTCTACATGAAATTCTTTTTCTAATTTCAACGCCATCTACGCCTCTATTCTTTGAACAGGTGTAAAGGATCCGAAAATAATTGGTTGCTATTGTGAACAAACTGCTGGATGTTCATGTCTGTTATTCTTCCTCTCATTCGTTATTCTCTCTCATTTTACATTTTCTCTACTCTAGTGTAGGACAGGTTAGGTTGAATGAGTAATGATCAAGAATGAATTGTTCGATATCTTCTGTATGGAACGGTGCGTGTAGCTTGAAGTAGACAAACCCTTACCGCCCATGGGGAAATTTTATCGATATTTCACGTGTGAGGGCCCGTGAACTTTCGCTTGAAATTTCACAAAATTTGGAAGGTAAAGACAGCAAGTTTCTCGACTTCGGGGCCATGCACTTGCAACATCAAACGCGTGTGTACGAGTGGAGACTGTTCACTTGTGTACACAAGTGAACCACCCCACGCGTGATTACGCGTGAAAATATCTCGACCATGGTGACTATGGTCAAGGTATAACGCAATCTTCATCCATGCAACTTCATCTCTAACTTTTCTACGTGTGACCGCTAGTTTCTAAAAAATCACATTTTATATATATCACCAAAAAGTAAGAGTTGATCACGCGGCAGCGTGACTCAGTCGGCTAACAGGCGGACAACGTACTGTAAACATACAGAGTTCGAATCCCGGCGACGGTGGTCACGTGATAGACGGTGGTTGTCTCTAGTGTTTGGATAGACCCTTTAGACACAGATGCAATGGCGTAACCCGATTTCAGTGCCATTGGACTGAAGAGATGAGAGTTAAAGTTTAAAAAAGAAACGTCGAAAAGGAAAATGTCGATAAAAAGAAGCGAAAAACGTCGAACTGGAAAATACAGAAGAGCAAATATCGAAAGGAAAACGTCGAAAACGTGAAGATTCCTTTCTGTTTCTTGAAAATAACTGAAAGAGATATTTTATTAAATCGCATATACAAAGAGAGAATGATAAGGCCCATAGATCGTGATCTAATTTTTCGTTTATCCGAATCAACAATGATAATCCAGCCAGTAGCTGTTTCGCACTGATTTCTGTGTTCAGAAATCATCTATTTAGTGTGTCCAATCGTTGTTGAAAAGCTGCTGTATTTTCTGATTGCTTAGGAGCCGATGTCCCTGCACCAAGTTGCATAGTGATGTGTTTAGTGAGTGGGGTGAGGGTGAGACGTTCATTGTAGCAGGCATACCAAACTTCACCATACTTTACTTTTTCATTGAGTGACTATAATTGCTACGAGATTGGGAAAGGCGTACTGGTCTGACGGGAACTAATAATAGTTCTAATGATAAAAATATGTATATCTTTTTCAATGATTTTCAAGGAACAGAAAGGAATCTTCTCCGTTTCGATATTTTCCTTTTTCCGATTATCCCCTTTCGACGTTTTCCTTTTCGGCATTTTACTCTTCTACATTTTCCTTTTCCACGTTTTGCTCTTTTTTTATCGACATTTTCCATCAAGACCTTTTCAAAAGATGACATTCCATGATCATAGTTTAAAGAAGTATATACCTGATGCAGCTTTGATATTTGCTTGTCCATCCGCTGTTTCTCGCACATTGATCAATGTATCAATAAATTCTTTATTAGTTTCCAATTGTTGTTGTATTAATACATGAAATGATAATGTCCATAATATATCATAGGCTAATGGATGAAATTTGGCTATTTCAATTAATAAAGGAACTTTATTTGATTTAGCTATCTCAACTTGAACAACGTCATGTATAGAAAATGCTAATAAACCTTTTAAAAATATTTCAATTGGCACACTCCTAAATGAACGTGTTGGACTATGAAAAGCTGCTTCTAATAATCGAAAATATATCTGTATTGTTGTATCATTCATTTTTAATTTTAATAAATCATCTTCGGTAGATACATAGGCTAATAATAAATATGCTGTTAATCTTGTACGATCATATTTAACTTCCGTTAATGGATATACTCGTTGGGCAATTAATGGTATATCATGAGTAAAAAAGCGTAATATATCAGTATCATCACAACATATACAAAATAGAACAGCAATTAAATCAATTAATATTGTTTCATTATTTGTCCATGTTGAAATAATTGATTCATGTAATTTTTTTTCGGTAACTATACTGAAAAGAGAATGAAAGACTTGCTTATCATTTTTTAATACTTCAGTTGATTTGATATTAAGACAACAATGTGTTATAAAACTTATTATTCCCATTAGGCAATGCACTATTTCATTTGACCATTGATTAACATATTTTGAATACACAGTTATGAATGAACTGTAATAGAGTGAATAAAAGTGTTCAAGTACCGGTTTTGCGTCAAAATCATTAACATTACGTATATGATTTGACATTGAAAATGAACATGTTCCTATAAAAAACTCATAACCTGATTTCCATATAAAACTTGAACCAGTATACTTAATCATATCTTCAATATATGTTTGATACCATGAACCAAACATAAGCTCTTTAATTTTCGTATTTAATAGCATCAAACATTCACTATTCGAATGTTTTGGATGTTCATGTTCAAAATGAGATATTAGTTCAATCCACTGGCCAATAATTAATAGACCACTATCAAAATGAAGACGATCTGATTTATTTACTTTATTTAGTATTGAAAATAATAATTGAAAATAGTTTTTATTCAATAATAAGTTTGTTAAACGTTCAACGTCAGTAGTAGCTGCCTGTTCATCGACAAGAACTACAAGTTTCATATTAAATACAATAGCTTGTTTGAGATAATTAGTTTCAACATCTGATAATTTGTGATCTCTTTGTTTATACCATCGATAGAAAAGACGCCAAACTAAAAAGTGAATTAAATCAAAACTTGGATGTAATAGAAACTTTAAAATATTATCATTTGGAAGATTTTCAGCATCAATGAGAATCTCAGTAATCATTTTTAAAATATGATTGTCTAACGGCACTATATTTTCAATGGTACTATAATTATCTGTTTGTTTTAACATTGAATCCATAATACCTAATCGATTAACAATTTCTTCCATTTTTAAAAAGTGTATTCTATATCAAAATATTCTTGATTAATCTAAGAAATAAAAAATGAAAGTTTCATGACAAGCCTTTTAATCAAATTAATATTATATTCAATCTACAAACGAATTTGCGAGCCATTCCTTCACAGTTAAGAGCTTTTAAAAAAGAAACTATGTTTGCTTTCTTTTTCAAGTGTTAGAGTAACATGCCATCCCATATCTATTCATATGCTCAGGTGAAGATTAAGGAATCAATAATATTTTCTAGCGTTTCACAAAGCGCACTACTCTCTAAAAAATATCCGTACTTTACAAAACGAAAAAAGGATTTCTATTAGTGACAAATGCAAATGCCTTTATTCGTTTTTTAGGTACGGATATTTTAAGAGAATACATGCTGAAAAAAATGCAACCTCACCAATGTGTCTGCCGAGAAAAAGTGTCTTGTATGTGACTAGATTGTGTCTTCAAAATAATCTATATGTGTTCAATGTGTCTACTAGTAAGTATATAGAAGTCACACTGGAGTCGAATGAAAGACGTTTGAACGAGACAGACGCTTCGGAGTCACGTCATCCCGCCTTCCCCGTATCTCTAAGTTTTTAATCAAAGTCTTGCACGAAATGCCAACGTAAGAGGCTAATAGGACTAATAACCAATGTGCCTGTGTGGTTCAGTGGTGAACACATTCGTAGGCGAATACGCTGAGTTCAATTCTTGACAGGAACAAAAAGAATTTAATGCAGCTTTTTCAGAGACACATCAGAGCAATTTCAAAAAAGGCGCTAAAATACGACTAAATGAGATCCGACTTACTTGTCTTTGATGCGGCAAGAGCAAAGACGCTATAAAGTGACTACCAGGCAAAGTCGCATCATGCGTCTTAAAAGAAGACACTAAAATGCGGCTTTTGGAGTCCGAATTATGTGTCTTTCTAGAACTCGCATTTCTTTTTAGAGTGAAAGAAACCGAGCTTACTGTAACAATGAAACGTACATAGTTTTTCGTCTAAGAAATTGAATGTGAGCCAGTGTACCGTGCACAAGAAACATCGAGTAAATTAACTTTTATCTGCATTCATTTCCACGTTCTCAGCGAATTCTAGTAAATCTGATGTTCACAAAAAATGAATTTTCCCGACTGTTCGCTACATTTTTCTACAAAAACGAGACTTTGATAGAAATGTCCTAAAACTCCCAAGGTTCTTGAGATGAAAAGGAAGTAAATCGCATAAAAAAATGTTGCTGTGTATCATTCGATAGATCTTGATAAGACGAATCTGGCAGAACCAATTTCAACACTTGGAAACACCACATTTGGAATTTTCAATCTAAACATCTATTTTCTCGTTTATCGAGTAGGAACACTTTCCGAGTCCATTCTAACGGCTTCTCGCATACTCAGTTACGTTAACCTTCCAACGAAGAATCGAATGGTATATGATAAGTTCGAATTCGCTCTGCCAGTTCAAGGCGAGCTGCTGCATTACAGAAAAGGATGACGGGACATTTTTGAAGTAAAATATATTTTTTTAAAAAACGACAGAAAATATTGAACTTAAATGTTGACTGCCAGTAGAAAATTACGGAAAATAAAGGGATAAAAGAACAAGCACAAAAGATTGCATGTTCGTACAACTACAGAAAAAATAAAATCGAAAAAAGTGGTCAGACGTTTAGTGCGAAAATGAAACTTTTCAAGGTATTGTGCGAATAAAATTTAAAAAACTTTTTTCTCATGAAAAGTTGTGTCATCCAGTCATCTATCAATCGTTGTTTTTGGATTATACTAAGTGGTTCCTGACTTCTTAATGGGAATCAGTAACGGAATAGAAGCTAAAAGCTCTAAATTTCAGTTACAAATCTAGCTGAAAGAGAAAACAAGACGGACATTTAAGAAAGTAGCTATTCTTTTCGTCCGATAGAACCCAGATCAGGGCTAACTAGATCCAGACGTTCCTACCTGTGTGGGGACCAGTGAAGTTTTGTGTTTTGAATAATTAACAAAAATAAAATTCAAGAAATTTAGCAAAGCTAAAAAACTTTATTGATTTTTCACACTTGAGACAAGAACGATACAATGACTGTTCGTTTCACCTATATGCTTGTGCTGGGACTTGCATTCTGTTTCTTATCTAACGTTCGTTTACAGAATAGGGCTACTACATTACTATTACTCGGTAATAAGTAATAATTATTATTACTTTTATTACTTATTACTTTTCATCACTAATTGCTTTATTATTTATCGTTTTGATACTATTCGGACTTCAAGTGATTGGTACTAGTAGCAAGGGATAAAGTTGAAACTTTTATTTTATTACTTATTACTAGTAGTAATAAGGAGTAATGTTATTACTTATTACTAAAATGCTAATAAAAGCTTCAAGTAATAAAAGTAATAAGTAATAACGAGTAATAAGTTGTTACAGTATTAAAGTAATAACAAATGCGGTATGAATTAGATAAGTGGAAGAACTAAGTTATTGTCACAAAGATATCAGTTATTGGTCAAACATTTACGGAACTCCCAGAAGAAAACCATATACAAGAGGCTTCTATTATATTGTAGCTGTTCTTGCCTTGCTTTCAGTCCCGTTAATTACCGTAACGACTATTTGTCTTGTCGACTGTGAAGATAATGAAAAAGCTATTTGCATTGGAGTTTGCCTTTACGATCTCAAAATATATTAATATATAAATGTAGATCTTTTATTTGACAAGGTAACGCTCGTCTGCACGCGTCACTTGCCTTTACGAACTTATAAATGCGCTAGCGAACTCTCTTCTGTGGCTTTTAAATCCCAGCGAGTCTAACCACGGTATCTTGTGGATTCTTCTCTGATTTTATGTGGACGTGGAAGATTCGTCATCTAATGTAAATATTAAAAGGATTTTCGAGACGCACCAAAGACTCGCATATTACTGGAAATATTTTCGAATCCAAGACAACGCTCACGCGACCCTTTGGTCGGCGTTCACAACCAGGATAGGTGAGGAATACTGCGAACTCTAATCGAGTCATCATGATAGATTATCAATATAATAACTCACGGTGTCAAAATAAGTTCCGATATTGTGTTAATGTCTCAAAATGAGAATCGAAATCCAATTGATGATTAAAAATATTTTCTATCGTCTTTTTCTTTTCTTATCACTTTTTATTACTTTTGTTACTTTTGAAATTTATTACTTATTACCAAGTAATAAGTAATAACGCTTTTGGTAGTAGTAGTAGTATATTGCTTTATTCATATGATTAAAAAAAAAGTGGTACAAGAAAAAGATATGAAATTGAAATTACAGCTCCACTTTTACATTGACTATAGACGAACTTCGTCCCTGTAGTCCACACATCAAAAAAACCACATAGAAAAGCCATCTTAGAAAATATCACGATGATCACACCATTATGTACACGTAAATTATAAGAAGTTAATTAAGGAGAAAAGGAGAAAACACAGTTGCGATAGAGCTTCAATTAG
>CAJNOQ010005735.1:0-14755 GCA_905250885.1 Didymodactylos carnosus | reverse complement strand
TATTTTTTAGAGTTTCTGAAAAACTGGTTTTCCAGAAAACCAGGTCTTCAAGAGTCAAGGGGATGAATCCTTTTAGAGTTTTTATCTACACTATGAGTCCTACCTATGAGTAGAGTATGAGCTCAAACAGAGGGTATCAGCTGATGAGGTTCCCTCGTAAGATAATTATTAATCTTTAATAAAAATGAATAATTGATGATAGAACAAAATGACATAGGATAGATTAAAACATCTGAAATCAGAATAATTAAACTTGTTTGTACAATAAATAAAATGATGAGGATTATTATACAGATGTGTGGATACAAGCATAAGTATTGCATGTGATAATTAAATATAACTTATTAAAGAATAAAGAATTATCATGTCTCGAACTTCACCGGATATCACAAAATGAAAACAAATTGAAACAAAATGAGAGAGAATATATTAAAATAAACCGTTGAACCAATAAGTAAAAATAATAATGGCCCAGTAATATTTTATTGAAGAATAAGATAGGACAGCACCACTAAATAATGATCTTTTCTTTCTCGTATTACAGCAGTAATCTTGTGCTCGAGATGAAGATTCTTGTTGAAAGACGCTACGATAAACTGTTCGCATATTTTTTGGCTGAGGTTCTCGAAAATCTTGAGCAAAGAGATTGGCACGTAACATTTCCAAGTCTGAGTTGCGAATTTGAATAGGAGTCTTGAATACTGTCCATATAATACCTTCTGTGCAAGGTGGCGTAGTGAGTGATCCATTATAACGAAAAAAATTGTCCGAATTAGAACGATTATTCATCAAAGATGTCAGATTAGCAGTAAACATCGTTGTATTGCCCGTGGTTTTTAATGCACTAGCTACATCAATATATTTCGTCCAAGCAGAATTTTCCAAATGTTCAACACCTTCAACTAAAAATCCCAACACAGCTATTTGTGATGTTACATGGTTAAGATGAACAAAATGAGCTTCACCAGAATATTTTTTCTCGTCGATGGTGTGTTCTGAACCTTGACGAGGATTCAAACCCCAATGTAAATGAAAATTTTGTAATTCAAACATACCCTCATCAAGATTTCCACCTGATACTAACAATTTACTCACACTGCCATTGCCATATTCAGCGATGATGGTATGTCCATTATTAGTTAATGAAAAATTGAGTAATTCGTTATATCCGACTGAAAAATTAAATTCTTGAAATTGTTTATATACGGTGCATGATGTTACAATATTTATTGGAGATTGATTCATACCATTTCCACACAATGGATATGCTTCAGCCCACATATCAGGTCCAAGTGCGCCATAGTCCCATGTTGTGTCTGTTGACCCATAAACAATACATGGTAGTATTAATAAATGAATTATATTCATTGCAAACGTATAACTGTTATTATCTAGAAAATCAATGCGTTTGTTTGAAATTGAGATGTGCACGGGTACCATTTTTGTACCCGTATCCGACCGGAAAATTTTTTTTCTACCCGTACCCGTTCCGACAACTTTGTACCCGTATCTGACCCATACCCGACTTATGTCGAAACATTTTTCCCCTTTTGTTTTCCAGCTAAAAACTTTCGTTATTCGACTGAAGATGTCAAATTATCATTACGTTCTCAAGTAATTCGTTTTTAAACCTTCATGTATTTTAGCTAAACTCCTGTATTTTTTCACTAAAATTTTGTATGTTTTCCACTAAAGCCCTCCGGTTTTCGGGTAAATTAAAAAAAAATAGAACCCTTACTCGTAACTGCTCTACCTGTACCGGATCCGTACTCGACAACTTAGTACCTGTACCCAACCTTCGGGTCGGGTGCGGGTAGGGTTGCACATCTCTAGTTTGAAAACAAAAGTTAAATGAAAACTCTTTTATCCCACCGAACGAGCCAACTAAAACAGAATTCATGATTGTTATACAGAATTTTAGAGCATCGAGATATTTAGTATACTGATCCATAATAAAATAATAAAATAAGAATAACGACTTCATAATATAGTGCAATCTATTAATTGAGCTCAAGCAAAAATATTCCATAGTATTCGAGCATACACTATAAAAAATAAAGTGTGCGCGAGGCACAATGAATGCACACAGACGAATAGAAAGTATTATACACAGCTAGATCGTCCGATGAAATGAAATAATATGCAGAATCACAGTTTAACGTTTGTCAATGGTGTCGATCAGATTATAAAACCCATACAAAGTATTCGCTCAAATGCACTGAGTATAGAAAGTATCCGTTTTTTCATAGTACGCACTATAAACTACATCGAATGATATGAAATTAGTAGGTTTCTCTGAGCAAAAACTTGTTGGATCTAACGAAACGCTAAAGCCGAAGCATAGCGTGACAATCTGGCTAAGGATTTTGATATTGGCTATAAAAGCAATCCGAAAGCCTACAAACACTTTTTTCATAGGTTTTCAGATATGCTCTTTCCAATGATGCGCTTTATAAAGTTCCAGAATACTTATGTGTAGATTTTCTAGAGATCCGATCTCTGGAGAACCCAGATGAAAGTCTCTTTGGACTTTGTAAAGCACACCGTTGGAAAGAGCATATCTGAAAACCTATAAAAGAAGTTTTTGTAGACTTTCGGACTGCACATGTCCGCCTGGTCTATGGAAAAATGCACACTGTGCCTGCCCCCCACCCGCACACAGTTCCAAGAAATTTTTACAACAACAACAACAACAACAATTTTTTTCCGCATATTATGTTTTTCACTTCCCTGCGAAGCGGCTTTATAAACTTTTTTTAACTTCTTCGCGAATGTGACCTACGCATACTATGACAAAATGGAATACTTTCTATACTCACTGCATTTGAACAAATATTTCCTATGGTTCTTTTAATCTGATCGACAATATTGACAAACATTAAACTGTAATTCTGCATATTATTTCGCTTCATCGGACGATCTAGCTATGTGTAATACTTTCTATTCTTGCTTTCAAATATTCTTTTTGTTGTCTGTTCACTAATTAATTTGGTATTAAATTGGTATATATTCTTCTTGCATATATTTTCTTTGGACTCGAAATGCACACTTGGGGGAATGTACACTATCGGGCACACTTTATTTTTTACAGTGTATATAAGGATTATCTGTAGAAATCCTGCAGGATGGTAAATCAAACTCTTTTGATAAATAAAAAATTAATTCTCGCATCTGATTAGTAAAGCTTGCTTAAAAATAGTCACCATGTATTAGGAAACTGTTATAATGCTCGAATTATTTGAGTAAATTAGATATAGGAGGTAACCTAGCTAAATGAGTACAATAGATTGTGATTAATACACGCTTATTTCTTCAATTCACTGCACCCTATGCAAATTATAATTATTATTATAAACTAATTAAATGCGTCAATACGTATTGATAAATCATACATCAATGAATAATTCAGAACCTATTAAATAATACAACGTACGGTTAGTATTTAACTGTTCGTTTGTTTATAACTAGATCATTTCTGAGTATTTGTCATTCAATAACGAAAAATATCCAATTATAATCCTTTGTTAGATGCATCCAATTCGCACTTGTTTAAACTGTGTTTTACGTGCAATATTAATAAGAAATGTCAATCAAAATTAAATTTATTCTCTTCTTCATATGTCCATCATGTGACTTGTATTTTTAAACAAATGCATTTGCCATTATTTTAGAAGTGCTTAACCTGACGTTTTTGATACTCGATTGATCAAATAGCCACATGAAAGTTGTTCTTAAAATATTGTACGCGTAACAGTAGGTGATTTCATTATTTTCTCTTCACTACAACCTTTATTTTATATCTCGTAAACATTTAGCTTTAACTATTAAAATCTCTTCGAACCGAAAAAGTATTCGGAAGATTTCAGAAAAAGCTGTGAAAATGTATCTAAATCTTGGAATGTCCTTAATACAGACTTCGAAAATTTTGCGCCCATTAAACTTTTTTGAAGCTTTTACAGCTAGCTACTCCTAAACATTTCATGATTTTGCCATTGACCCTAGAGAACGTACTTGATGTTTTTTCCTAAACACATTTGGTTTTGGGAAACATCGTTTTTGGTTTTTCAGGTAGCGAAGGATTTTCCAGTTTGAGCAAAAAGCCACAAGGGCTTTTTAAAAAGAGTTAATCGGACACTTTATATTTTTAAATCCAACAAATAATTTATCTTAATGTCGGTGAACTCTTATGTAGCGATTTCTATATAAAGAAAGAGTGAAAAACAAAAACTTATGATACGAGATCTCTCAAAATAAAGTGTTTCCTAAGGTAATTGACATACTGATTTCACTATGTTTTACCCGGTCACTTCGGGAACATAATATTTTAATCCTGCTTATAAAAGTTAAAAAGCAGATATAAACTAAAAATAGGGTTAAAATTAGCGGTTGCTTGGACAAGACAGGTTAGGGCCGCTCGCTACTACTCAACCAGGATTTTTAGGCTGATGGGGCCGTGCTCCATAGAGTCAGAAAAACTCGGTGGATCTAGGTGGACCGAATGTTTCCTGTTTAGGCAAGAAATCTTTTCGACTGTTGCCAGTTCTTCCGTGCTGTTCGTTACCATGGCTATGGACTGTTCTCAATACGGCATTCTGCACCATAGTGGATGCAGAGGGAAGCCTGAACTGTAGTAATCTGACCACCAAATATGCAAAGAAATAAAACATAAGCACATGCCTCTTTACTCTGGACTTGGATTTCGTTTTCGTGTCACACACTTTGCACACACTTTGTTCACAATTGGTAGGTGAAGGAAAAGCTTTGGGCCGAACATTCAAAAAGAATTTTCTGTTGAGTCAATACTCAGATCGCATTGGGCCATGGTCCAATGGCCCGCCCCGTACTTACGCCTATGCTTAGAAAAACGTGTCTTTGTAGACTTCAGACATAGAATAAAATAAGTTCACAAAGTGAATGTTCCCTAGTGGTATTCCCAGTGTATTCTTGCTGAGATCTGATCGCGCACCCGATTTTTTCCAGTGTAACGAAAAAATGCTGATCTTGGCAAAATAAAATCGCGATCTTATAACTGTAATCGCGTTCTTGATCAAGTTCGTTATGCGATCCCGTTTCATTTGTGTCTCAAGAGTGTGACGGGATCGCAGAAGGATTATAGCAAGATCGTGTCTAATTCGAGACACGATCGTGGGGAGATTTCCTTTCCCCACCGTTGAGGAAAATTTTTTATTATATTTTGTTTCTTAATTTATTAAAGTACAAAATCAATGCTTGCACGAAACTGGGATCACACTGACTTTGTATTTTTCTCTGTCTCAGTCTGTAACGATGTAATGTTTTTTATTTCGTCTATCCGTCGATAAAAGGAGAAAAACAGACAGACAGTGTGCGTGTGCGTATATTATCGTCAGGGTGCTCAAATCCAATTTTTAGAAATCAGGAGTTTTTCGTAAAAAATCAGGAGTTGATTAGTAGATTTTTTTCCGAAATCAGGAGAAAAACAGCAGTGTTAGGCAGTTTTTTCTTGGACAAGAAAATTTTCATCCCTACAAACATATGCGACTTTTTTCTACCAAGCAAGTAATGAGAAGGTCTGTCTTACAAGCGAAACAAAGGAAAGGAGAGAAAGATATTACATGTAATGTATCCTACTGGTATTTTCCCAGCTGTTGATTTAACAGTATAAACAAAACAGAGACAAATATTTCTTAAGAAACCGATAAGAACCAAAGAAAAACAAAGCGAATATAGAGAACAAACTGTTTGCTACACCGTCTGTGGTTTTTTGTGCAACATGACTGTATTGCACGTCAGTTCTCTTTTTCTTCTCCGCTTTTTTATTGGTCCAAAATGTCGCTAAAATCGATACAGGGAAACAATTGAAAATCAGGAGAAACCAGGAGAAAATCAGCTCCTGAAATTAGGAGAATTTTGATCCGGAAAAAAGTCAAAAAGTCAGGAGATTTGGGCACTCTGATTATCGTCCACGCTGTTTATTCTTTATTCTCTTTTAACGTATATAACAGATATACAATACAAGTCAATTAGTCATTTCTTCACTTTTTAACGCAGTACAACGTAACAATATCACACTTTAGATGAGCAAACTAATGCTAGTTCAACTTTGTGGCATGGAATGAAACGGGGTTTCAAGCTCAAAACAAAGAAAATAAATTGCTGCGTACTCTGAAGAAGGTGCTCTAGGAGAAAATCTCTAATTACTTCATGTTCTTGAAGAAAATACCGAGTAAAACATAATGAAATTTGGTGGAAAAGAGATTAAAACGACCGGAAGAACGTAGTGACAATCAGATAAGTGGCAGGAAAGCTTGCTCAACCTTCCTGCAACCGTGTTCTAAACACACCGGGATCCTCGTATGATCTTGTCTGGATCCCGTTTCAATCTTTGCAGGATTTCAGCGCGATCCCGTCAAAAAATGTTCGCTTCAAGAATGTCAAATTTTCGTTACACGGAAAAAATAGCAAGATTAGGTACGATCGCGGTATCGATCCCGCGTTAAGTTTCAAATTTCTTGTCAAAATTGCGGCAAAATGAGGCTGTATTCTTGCCGTGCAGCGAGAATGCTACTAGGGTTAAGGGACAATCGAGAAACACTCGAATAATATTACCTTGAAGACAATCCAAGTACTTACAATTTTACTTAACAAGCGCTTGAACAAGTGCGAATACCTTCTTTATATTCTTTTTCTTGTCTGTCTACTCATTAATGGGTAATCATTGTCAATTAATTGCTATATATCCTTCTTATATATATTCTCTTTAATTTAAATCTTTTTTCATTGATATAGTGATCAAAAGTGTTATTTTTTTGGTGATTATTTCGATAGAAAGAAATTTGGTGATCAAAACACATTTTCCCCATTAAAAATAGTCGGCACACATGTTTGTATTATTTAGTTCGCAATCGAATGGAAAAGTTGCACTTTTTAACACACGAAGCATTAATGCAAAAACAAAAAATCATTTTTACGATATTCCCAAAATACACCCTAGTGAAGCTTTTTTTCTCAAGCACTTGACTTTCTTGAGTAAGAATCTCATGACGTGGAGACATTTCTTACTCATGCAAAACGCATTTTTTCCGATGTCATGCGCTTGATTTTCTTGACTCATGTGCTTGAGTTTCAAATCTCAAGAAACTCATGCGCATGAGATTCTTATCTCAAACGCTTGACTTTCTTGAGTCAAACTTTTCTCTGTCTTGTCTTGTCTTTTCGATCTGCTTTGAGCAATGAAATTCGAAATTTTGACTTTGTTCATTCAATGTGAATATATAGAAATAGACTGGACGTGTCTGTGTATAGAGCAGACATTTGGACGTCGTATACATTCAAGAGAATAATACACGTTGTCTACACAGCCATTTCTTTTTTAACGTACTGTGAGGATAAGGACCATTTTTACTTGCATTTTTTGCATGTTTTTACCTACGTTTTGTTATTGATTTGTCATAAAAAAGGATAAAAAGTTAAATAATTTGAATCTTTAACTTCGAAGTAAGTACACAGCAATTTCGAAGAAAGAGAGAATTAAATCGTCCTGCGTTTTTTCTGTCACAAAACTGAGCTATCTTTCTCATTAACAGTTATGAAAGGTCTTTCTTCACAGATAATGTACCGAATCTAAGGTCCTTTCCCCGTTGTGTAGACTCAGTTAAAAATTTTGATTGTGCAAGATCTTCAAATAAAAATGCACAAAAGTGAGGCATGCACCAAATGGTTGATGTTTATCATTACAATTGTGAGTTTCCTCGGTGTAAGATCGCTTTGCCGTTGGCGGCTTCCAGGATGTAGCAAGTATCAGTTTGGTCCTGTTTGATGCACAGAGGATTGGATGCCAAGCTATACCGCCTCATTCACAGGATGCTAGATTGTCTCTAGCAACGAACTGATATTAGCGTCTAGTATTTACGGATACGCTTCTCTGGAAGTCCAAGCGTGAATGTTTTCTTCACATACGGTAAATGGTGGGATTTGGATACACAGCCTTATCCGCCATCTTGAATTTTTAAGTGCTGAAAGGTGCTAGAAAGTGCTACCCATAAAAAGTGCTTTTTTCCCCCTGGTTTAGATATTTCTTCCCTCATGCGCATACTTAAGCTACTCAAGCGCATGAGACAAGAAAGTCAAGCACATACCTCAAGCGTTTTGCATGAGTAAGGAATTTATGTGCATAGAGACAAATCTTGAGGTATGTGCTTGCTCATGTGCTTGAGAAAAAAAGCTTCACTAGGGCAGGTAGTTGATGATGATTACGAATCTGATATTCGTTGTCTTCACAGGCTCTTATCGGATGAGTTCACAGAAATCAGATCTCTGAGGAACTACTATGAGCTTCCAATCGGATACATTTTGATACTATCAAATTGTATAGCACATCGAGTTACTCATGCAGATAAGTTTTGGGGACTAATTTCTGTACAGGCATGAAACCTCCACTGGCATTGAAGGTGAAAAGTTCAAGTTTTCCATTAAATTAGAGACGGAAAATTTTATAACTCTACAGAAATTAGTTTCAAAAACTTATCTCCATGAGTAATTCGATGTGCTCCACATTTGATAGCATCAGAATGTATCCGATTGGAAGCTCATGATAGTTCTCTAGAGATCCGATTTATGTGAACTCATCCAAGAAGAGCCTATGGAGACAACGAATACGTGATTCGTAATAATCATGAAAAACTACCTGCTATAAAGTATATTGCAATAAAAAATCAAGAAATCACTTCCTCTTGAATATGTGCTAGTAGAACCATCAAGCAAGTAACAATCAAACGGAAAAGTAACTGCTGATCACTTCTACCATCATCTTTAGTAATATTTTCAGTGAACTTTTGATACAAAACATTCAAATCGAAACTACAAAACTTCAAATACATAATAAAATAAATAACAAAATAAGATAATCGTATAATATGAGTATGAATATGAATATTGATGAAGTATAACGTATTTTGTTGGATGATGCTTGACTAAAAATAAAAAAAAGTGATTACAAAAATAAAGAAAAGTGATTGCAAAAACAAAACGAGAAAAACCATTGTTATTTCACACGTAGATGCGGTCTATACAATTGTGTCACAGTGAAAATAACATTGGTATTGTGCGTAATATTGATAGCGTGTTTCAGTGAAACAGAGGCGATGGGAACTTTATTGTTCCATAAGGTTAACTACTTTTTCTCTGGACATAAAAACGATAATACAAGGATTTATAAACAAAAACATTATAGTATTTGAAAAAAACCAGCAAAAACACATATATTTTACATACCGCGCACAGAACGATCACATCTGGTTTTGGATGTTCCTCATGTGTATCTGGGGATTTTTGCGACGTATCATACAAAAAGTATAAACAATAAAAAAGAATATGATCGTTTTATGGGGGCAAGTCGAAATATTTTTTAACAAATAACTGCATTTATGACGTGTCTTTTTATCCCGATTTATCTAGATTACTAGATTTTTACTCGATTGCAATTATTTGGTAACAACAGTGGAAATCTAGTAATCGGGCGATTGCCAGATGTCTCATCAGTTGCAACTATCGATTTATCACCCGATAATCGATCGATTTAACTATTACTAGTTGCACATGCAGACGCATCTAGTTCAAAGTCCTTTTTACAACTAGTAATCTGGATGACAACTAATCGTGCATCGCCCGATTACAGACGAAATGTGTTCTCTCATAGGGGATTTTTTTGGGTATAAATGATCACCAAATTCTTTACGGAGCTTTGACATTTCATCAGCTTTTTTCCTTGTTTGTATATATACAAACAAGAGATTATATATAACTATAGTTATATATAATCTCTTTTGACGTCTAAAATTTGTTGCAACTCTTCAAAGAGTAAATGTACTTTTGGTCACCAAACATTTTTAGATGCAAATTGATCATCACAAAATGATACTTTTGATTACCAAATTTTTTCAGCATTCCGATAATTGCTATACTATAGCCAGTATTGTTGCCTGTTCGATCGAATTGCTTTATTTTATTCATTTCTGTGCGCCATATTTAATAATAATCACATTTCAGCCTTATTTTACTGACATCCGTTTTGGTATTTTGTTAAATCCACTCCTTCTTTGAAAAGGAGTGAAATAAAGAGCTGTATATAAAATATACTTTGTATCTTATACACACGAGATAATAAGACAAACAAGTTCATCAATCATTTTATTTTCTCTAAAAAAAGTTTCTAAAAAACAATACAGTGAAGCTTTCGACTCCTTTCATAGGGTCATTTTCAACACTAAATTTTTCGTAGTGCAATGTTTAAGAATAAACCAGAAAAGAAAAAGAAAACAACTGTTTTTTCATGTATATATATATATGTAATCTCTTCTTAAAAATTTAGTGTTGAAAATGACCCTATGAAAGGAGTCGAAAGCTTCACTGTATTGTTTTTTAGAAAAAAAAAATAAATAAAATGATTGATGAACTTGTTTGTCTTATTACCTCATTATTCAACTACATTTTATCAAATAATGTCAATACTTATACACACGGCACAGAGTCAAGGACTTGGAAATAGAAGTCTTCATGGTCTCTATAAGCATAACTCATTCTACACTTTGGTTCTACCTTTTTTTTATGCATAGTGCTTTACGATTTTATTTAATTTTCGAAAAAATGATTTATTTTAATTAAAATTGTCTTGACGCTGCATTAATAATTAGTTAATAATTTTCATGACATGATACTAACTACTGAGGCAATTCGAAGAATTTTGAAATTTTTAGTGATCAGAAAAATCGATACCCTCCTTCAAATAATGTGTGCTTTTAAAATTTCATTTACTAACTGTTGCCAAATCAGTTGATCTTTGCCAATATCGAACAAATGAGCTTAGAAAGCATAACGGGTGGTCCAGAATAAATGATCTCTCAGTATTTTTCCTTTACCTCTTGTTCCTTTAGTCAGCTAGGGATTTCTTTTTTAATAAGAATGTGAACAACAATCATTTTGTGAGTACAAGTCAGAGCTGGAACCGATTGAGAAAAGATAAACCGGTCCGATCCGGCCGGTAAACGGGCCGGTTGGAATTATAACTCAAACCGGCGAAAATCGGTAAAATACCGGCGAAAACTTGGCGAAGTTGGAAATCGATTTTCAGAAAGAATTTCCCCCACAAATGAAGTAGTTTGCGAGCACATGTGAGAGAGCCTTCACAATAACGAGTCTATAATATTTAATCTTAAAACAAGTGATGAAAATAATATCTGTCTTGAGCATCGTCTTATGTATCCTGACTGAAAAAGACGTGAAATTTTAGCTTTTTTTGACAAAAAACAGGGTAAAAAGAGCAGATATTTCAAAACTTCCAACCGGTGAAATACCAGTCTCTACCGGCCCGGTCGACTTTTTTAACCGGTCCGGTTCCAGCTCTGGTACAAGTTATGGATTTTTTCAATTCGACGATTCTTTTTCACTATTATATTCAAAATCTGTTCTATCAGTTGTTATAATCGATCACTTTTTATCTTTGAAACGTCAGTATTAACACAACATCTTCCCTTTTTCATCATGACGCTGCTCTTTTTTACCTTATAGACAAAAACATGAGCGAAAAACGCTTGTGACCAAATGTCATGGAATTACAAGAATGCATTAGTACGTGCCGAAATGCATTGTAGAAGAGTACAATAAGAGCAAGAACTCATGTTAAAACAATAGCAAAAATAATATTAACGATTCAACCGTAACGCTATGTTTAATGAATAGTGATTATTCAATCGATATTTTAATGTGCTCATGATTTTTATTGTCTTTACACGTTTTGATGGTGTCTTTAAATCAATTGTCAATTCAAGCACAATTCTTCTTTTAAGTTTTTTATTGGTTTTTCACCTGTATCACCAAAAGCTACGTGCGCACATATCACCAAATCGAAAAAGTTTAAAAGCTTCTTCAGTCAAAATTGATTGCAGATTCGTCCTCTCCCTAGTCGATTATCTTGTACACAATAACTTTTGGATGGGGTGGTACCTCAGAAAGAAATTTGCCCATAGTTTTGCTCAAAAATTTTCGAAGAAGTCACTACATGGGGCCAGAGGCTAAATGATGTCCGAAAGTTTTTCAGAAGTACCGTGATCCAAAAGTTATCTTTTTCGATTTGATGATATGTTAGTCTTAATAAAAAACTGCACATTCTTGCAGGAAAAAACGTAGATTTCAAATATACGACAAAACAAAAGATGAAAAAAAAATTATTCGCGGCATTTTTCAGCTTTACGTGTTTAATATAAATCAAAGCAGAATTCCGATTACAAATCCTAAGTTTTGGGTAGCGTATATTCAGCGCCCCCATTTCGATTTTAGCGACACCATGGAATCTTAAACGGAATAAAATTTTTATCTCAAAGCGTTTTATTCAAGTTTTTGAATATAATTTATGTACCCCAAAAGTTTAGGCTACATGAATGAAGAGAAGGTATAATGGGCCTCTTTAAAAACTAGAATTAACTAATGGAAACGTCCATATATACAGTTCTCTTCTGTATTATATGTGGCTGAGAGGAGTGTGTGTACTCACACAAAAACTTCTTTTCCTTCTAAAACAACAAAGTGACGATATATTTTGCTTGAGCTTTCTCATTTATTTGTTTAACATAAGAATAAAAGTACAAGTCAGAATAATGCCATCACTACATTTAAATAAGCGCTCAGTCATCTCCTTCGAACACTACACGCTGTAATATTAGTCCTTTTCATATACGACACTTTTTCTTTAGAATAACGAGAAATAAACAACAAGTAATTGCTGAATAATAATCATTTCTGTTGGTATTAACAATAATGGTTAAAGTTAAAGTTATTTATTGGTAAGCTTCGAAAATCATAGTCTAGTTCAATCTTTGGCTTACTTATTTGCAGCATAGAATACTTAAGGGGAAGGGAGCTCATCCCCTTAAACATGTTCTCAAACTTGGCTGCTTTGTAGAGGATATTTTCAATGGTATGCCTATAGAATAAAACAAAATTTGGTCAAGTTTTAAAATTACTTTGTCAAGGTATAACATTATAATTAATAAGTGCTAATTAACGCTACTCCGCGTCACTCCGATGCCTTACACTTTTATTTGTAGGTTACTGATTTCTTGATGGTCCTGAGGGAATATATCATTTGATAGAGATTTTCAAGCGCAAGAAAGCAAATACAGGATTTTATAGCGTTCTTAATTAGAATTTAAACTTAATTAATTTATAATACTGTCAATACTTGACCAAATTTTGTTTTATTCTACAGGCACACCATCGAAGATGTCCTCTACAAAGCAGCCAAGTTTGAGGATATCTTTGGGTGGACACACCTTACTTAAGTCAGTCGATTATAGTATTGCAACTCTGATGCACAGTGACGTGGGCAGGGGGGATTGTGGGGATCGATCTTGGCTACGTTACTGGATGTACATTAACTTTGCGCAAGCTGAGTAGTGATGAAATAAATACTTTTTTTTAGTGGTGCATGAGGTTATGGGGGCAAGTTTCGCAGTTTCTCTACGGAACTGAAAAAGTCTTGCCCCGGAAAGGACCTTGATATCGTATGTATCTATCTAGCGTGTCGTTATCTACTAAAATTAGAAACCTTTCGTTGTTTACTTGTAGACCGGTGAGGCGACTCCGCAACAGACGGGGTACTTCGAGGTGACAGTCGATGGTAAAACGATTCATTCAAAAGATGTGCGTAAACTGTCTGTCTATGACTTGAGAGTAAACTACTAATTTCGATTATGTAGGGTGGAGACGGTTTTGTCGATTCAAAAGAGAAAATGGACAAGATTGTAAAAGCTATTGAAGAAGCCAAGTAAAAACCATGCACAGTCAACAGTTTCTAAGTCGCAATGGTAAGCCATTCAAATCACTCTCTTCAATTGTTTAACAGTTCACAAATAATTATTTTAGAGTTTATCTTATTTGTAATTGATTCAATTGTTCGCATAAATGATGTGTAATGGATAAATTATAATAAATCTATCACACTGATGCTCTCATATGGCAATTGTATTAATTGTAAATGGAAATTATTCTTCATTGCTTTGAACTTCAATCACTTCAATGGTTTTCAATCTGTTAGATTTTTATTTTATCAACTTTTTGTCAACAAATAAAATAAAAAATTTGCTGGATTGGAAGAGGATCTGTCACCCAAGAATTCGAGTTACAGACGGTGGTCTGTGACTCGGACCGTTGAGTAGCAGATGGTGTCGTCTGTTACACAGACATTCGAGTTGAAGTAGAAGATTCATCAGGGCGAGCTGATGAGAGTGCGGAGTGACTCTAAGGTGGTAGAGCGAGATTCATGCGGAGGCATATGTCTTAGTGGGTACACTGTAAAAAAAATGCGACTTCTAGGAAGACACGGAAGTCGGTTTCCTTTTAATTGCACAATTGCGCCTATTTTGAAGACACATCAGTTTCGTACGTAGATTTTGAATATAGTATTGGTTTTGAATAGAAATTCTAAAAACTTCGCTCGATTCCTGATGGGGACCAACAGTGTTTTTAATGATTAGTGGGTCTCGCTTGAGCAAAATGGGTTTCCACTTTGAAAATTCGATTTCCACTTTGTTTTTAGCAGTGAAAACATGGAAGATGCAGTGGTAAACTGGGAAAACCCACTTTGCTTAAAATTTGGCTTTGTACGTAGATTATGAATATCATATTTATTTTTAATACAAACTTTGTATGGTTGCGAAAATGATATGAATTTATATTTATTAAAAGATTAAGAATGTTTGATCATATTCATTGGTCAAGCGCT